>VZRI01001952.1:60824-122351 GCA_013397515.1 Upupa epops
TCTTTTTCTGGAGACATTTGCAACCCACCTGGACTTGGTCTGGGTGATCCTGCTGTGGCAGGGGGATTGGGCTGGATGATCTTTCAAGGTCTGTTCTGATCCCTGATGATTCTATGATGCTATCATTTACCAATGGCAACTGTCCTGGGATGTGTTCAAAATAGCAATAAAAACTAAGAAAAAGTCTTTATTTCATTGTAAATTTTTACACCAGCCCCTCTTCAAGCCAATTCTGTGTTTTTTATGTGCAACAATATAAAACATCCTATTTGAAATTGTTACTTCAGTACAAATTGGAAACACAAGTAAAATATAATCAACCTATTCAATATGAATATTGAATATTCTTCTATATATATTCAATCCCAGCAGCAGACTCCACAGCCCCTGCTATACTTCCATCTCCAGTACAGTTAATTAATTTTCTTTTCATCCCACCAGCCATTAGGCTAATCCTCCAGCAGCTGTTACTACTCCAGTACAGAATGAATGTGAATTTAACCTCTCCTGGACATAGCCCAATAAATTCTGTTGTTTTTCTAAGCACTTCTGTGAATTAACATGGACATTGGCTTGCCATATAAATTCACGAACAGGTCTGAAGTGGCTTTTAGGCAAGATGCCAAATAACTTCACAATTCCCTTATACGGTACAGTTCTTACTCTAGAGATCTTCTAAGCAAGAACTGAAAAACAATATCTTCTCTGTCTTCTTTAAATTACTTCTCCTTTTCTTAGGATAATTTAAGTAGGTCATACACAAAATTACATTACAATAATACTGCAAGTTCATTTGCGCTCTGCAGTTCTCAATTATTGCAATCTATTGTACCAATATAAATACAGGAAGACTCTGTCCTCCTGCAACCTTTGTGACAATGCAAGGGCCAGGACATTGAAAAGTTTGAATGTAAAATTCAGATCAGCACATGTGTTTGGATGTTGCATAAGGTTGCAGAAGACAGGAATTCTCCCCAGTGCAATGGAGATCTACTATTAAAAACAAATACATTTTCCAGCAGATGCTTAACGTCATTCTAATGAAAAGCAGCCTAGTCTGTTTCTCCAAAACCTCAATCTCAATTTTCAAAAGTAAAATAATGTAGACTTTCATTTCACAAAGCAATGGACAACCCACTAAACCTTAAAACAGCTCCAAGTGTATAGATTTTGAACATTTTGTGTTTCCACACCACATCTTCCCTCCTGGAGATGAAATGCTTCTTGTCTTGACAGGAACTCACTAGCCTGTTTGCATCAACATATGGGTTCAAACATTTTAAAATCTGAGCATTCAGGGCTCTGGTACAGAGACCTGTCTGTTGATAACAGATTTTCTTTCTGTTTCACATCGCCCTAACCACAGATTGATAGATTTAATTTCAGAATAAAAGATACAAACATGACAAAGAAAATAAACTACAAGCAATAATGAACTTTCAACCTCTTGAAATTGATTCAGTTACCAAAGCCAGTTATTGTTTCACTGAAATAACACTCTCCCCTTTCAACTGCACACACCCTCCTCACAACCATCAGATCTGCTCTGTTTCATAAAATTTAATTCTGATTTTATACTTTCATACAGTTACCTGTTTAATCTCCTTTAAAAAATGCTAAAGCACCCTGATCACTCACCATCAGTGACTGCCTTTATCAGGTAGAGCTGCTGGCCAGGAATGCTTGCTGTGTGCTTCAGAGTTACCCCCAATCATGGGCCAGGCAGAAATCTGCCCCTGACAATGAGACTGTCCTTCCCAGGGCCATCTTAGTAGGCAGAGGCCCAGGAGGTTTTTCATTTTGTATAAATTACCATGGTATTCCTCCTGGGGAGTATCAGAGCAGGCACGTGTCAAGGAAGTGCACCCACCTGCTGCCTCACACCTTTCACAGTCACAGACTGGCAGGGCTGGAAGGGACCTCCAACAACCTCAGGGTCACCCTGAGAAGGTTGCACAGGATCATGTTCCACGTGTCCAGGTGGGGTTTGAGTATCTCCCCAGCAGCAGACTCCACAGCCTGTCTGTGCAGCCACTTCAGTGATCTGTCACACTCACAGCAGGCAAGTTTTTCCTTACGGAACTTCCAACCTTCTAGGATGGAACTTAGTGAATGGAACTTCCTAAGTTCCAGCTGGTACCCACTGCCCTGCCATTAGGCACCACTGATCCCATCCTCTTGACCTTTGTCTTTTGGACATGGATAAGCAGCCCTGAATCCCATAGCCTTTCCTCATCACAGAGATGCTCCAGGTCCCTCAGCATTTCCATAACCCTCTCTTCCTAATCTCTGAGCAGCCGCACTTTGCCAGCGGTTTCATCGTGGCAACGTGCCCTCAGTTCCTCCTTTTCCACTCAAGTCTCGACTCAGTAAGAAAGAAACCACCAGCCTGCTCCCTGCCGGGACTCCCTGCCGCGGGAGGGAAGGGACGAGACTTCATTACCCGACAGGCCCTGAGGCGGAACGGGGCGTGTCCAAAATGGCGGCGCCGGGGGCGGGGCGGGAAGAGGTCTGTCCAATATGGCGGCTCTGGGGGCGAGCTGCGGTCTGGTGGTTCTCGTCCGTCTCTGCCGTGGGGGGCGAACGGTGTGGGGCTGGCGGACACGGCGGGGGCTCGGGCAGGACGCGGGGACTGCTGACGGTATGTGACGGAGGTGCGAAGGGGATCAGTCCCTCGTATTCTCATTTCATGGGCAGTAAGAGCCCCTAGTAGTGGTGAGGGCGGGGGCAGAGCTAAACGGCGTGAAGGTTTGCGAGGCGGTCAGACCGCAACGGTCTCCTCTCCCTGCTAGCCGGGTAAAGGCGTGTGAACCACCTTATCCTCCTGCCCCCCCAGGAGGAAAAGCTCCCAGACCCTCCTTTGCGGATGAAGCGGTTCAGAATCTGCTTTACAAGATGACGGGGATCAACCTGCAGAAGGTCTTCAGGCCAGTGAAGACGGAGCTGAAGCCGCCCAAGTACAAGCTGATGACGGAAGCTCAGCTGCAAGAGGTGGGCTGCACTGGAGCCGCTGCTGGGGGGGAGCAAAGGGCCTGGGACAGACCCGAGTTCTGCTGCCTGTATTGCTGCTCTTGCAAACATCTTGGTTTCTTTCTTTTCATTTCAAGTAGTTTACTACATTGGTGTAAATCAGGGTTTTTTTGCTTTAGTCAGTATTTTTTATACATTTTTTCTCTGTTTTTGTGGAATATGGATGCCTTTCTCTCCTTGTAAGACTGTTTCTGTGTAGTATCCCCTTGCATTTCCTGACTACGTTAAATGCCTTTATCACACAGAATCCTAGATTAGTGGGGTTGGAAGGGTCTTCTGAAGATCATCTAGGCTAGTCCTCCTGCTAGAGCAGTATGTTCTCCTATAGCAGATAGAGGTTCCCCTGTAGAAGATCCCACAGAACTGTGTCCAAATGTGTTGGGAATGCCTCTGCAATGTCTCTAGAGCAGGAGACTCCACAATCAATTTGGGCAGCCTGGGCCAGGGCTCTGTTAATGTCTCCATGAAAAGTTTTCTCTTTAAAAAGGTGTTTAAATTACGACAGTATATTGCCCACATGCAATTCATCTACCTGGACATGAAATTAGTGTCTTGCTTCTACTCAGCTGCAGAAGAAAATAAAGGATCTTTAAAATTTCTCAATAAAAATATTTGTCCCAAACGTGTGTGGTAGTTTTTCAATAGAAGAGGTCTTTTTTAATTGTACAATTAAACTGCTTTCTTTTTTTTTTTTTCCCAAGGCCACAAGAAAAGCCATTGAGGAAGCTAAAGAAAAACTGACCATGCCCCCCGTTTTGAAAGAACGAGAACCAATTAATGATGTTTTATCAGAAGATAAGTTCCTTGAAGGAACTGAGACTACAAAATACGTGTTTACAGATTTAACTTACTCTGTTCCACATCGTGTAAGTAACATGGTCATAATTTATTTTTATCCCTAAATTCAGAATAGGTTGTTGGCTTTAATAACATGTAGTTGCAGAAGCTTTCAAAAAGTGTGAGAAGTCGTACCGTTTGGTCTGGTGCAAGGCAGTACAAAGACATTAATTTCTAAATGTTTGTTTCTAACTGATAGTGATAAATTATGTTCCAGTGCTCACAAGCAGGCTTCGGGGGCGAGCAGTATCTACTAAAGCAAATCTACTTTAAAAATAATTAACTACCAATTTCTCCTGCTCTTCCTAGCAGCTGTCTGTGGAACTGTGTTACTTAGTACTGTGCACAGACTGAAAGGTGGAGCTACTTCACAGTTGTGAAGATCTGGTATTCAGTTGAATAACACATGTGGGTAGTGGAGCATTGGAAACAGGCTGCCCAGGGGGGTTGTGGAGTCTCCTTCTCTTGGGGTGTTCAAGAACCGCCTGGATCTGTTCCTGTGCAACTTGGTCTAGGTGATCCTGCTGTGGCAGGGGATTGTACTAAATGATCTTTTGAGGTCCCTTCGGATCCCTTATGATTCTACACATTCACAGAAAAGCTGTGAATAAACAGTTGTCAAATAGTACAGGCATAAATACCGTTTTTGTACTTGCCCTTGCTTGATTCTAGCACCTACCTCTGAATCAAGTTTCAAGTTATAGACACTTGCACTGTGTGTTCCTAATGCATAAAATCAGGCCAGCAGCAACACTGACTTCTTTCTCTGAGTATTGCTAATCTGCCTGAGCTTCACAGAGAACGGAGAAGCGATGGATCTAGCATCTAACCATTGATCAGAAATCGGTATTTTTAGTTTACATATTGAAGGACTTTGCCAAATAAGAATCTTACAGTACTTCTGACTGTCAAGAGAGAAGGCTTTGGGAGGTAATGCTCTTCATTTAACCTTTTCAGGAACGTTTCATTGTAGTTAGAGAACCCAATGGTGTTCTACGCAAAGCAACTTGGGAAGAACGAGACAGAATGATACAGATATTCTTCCCAAAAGAAGGACGCAGAGTTATTCCCCCAGTGTTATTCAAGGATGAACACCTTGGGGTAAGGTCCTCCTGGTTTTGAAAACAGATCATTTTTACTTATTTATGCTCTGAAACTCTGTGATTTGGACAGAGTAGTTTCAAATAAGCCAGTCTGCTCAAATGTTTTAAGCTGCTTGAATTCTGTTTTAACCAGTATTTATTGTTGTAACTTAGTTTAAATACTTGTAATAACGTTCCAGGCTGGAGCCTGGTAAATACATCTAGGTAGTTGTAAATACTCTGTCACCGTAGAGATCCATGTTTAATTTTCCACATTAAAGAAATCAAATGTTTGGTCCAGATATGTTGTGTTTCAGAAAAAAACCCAGAAACATCTGTATTAACGTCATCAAGGCAGTTACTTGTATGTTTGGTTCAGTGGTTAAGGGGACACTCACTGTAAGCGTCGCCCAGAAAAAAGTCTTGTGGCTGCTACTTTGATTTTGGAAAGCTGGAATGATGCAGAATGTGCTCCTGAAATCTGAATTGTTGTTTCAGACTGTGTTCCAGCAAGACCGTCACGAGGACATCCTGAACAGGTGCATTGCTCAGTTTGAGCCGGATTCACCTGACTATATCAGAGTAAGTTGACTTGTAATGTTTCTAGAAAAAAACAAACTAGTAAAGAGCTTTTGGGTTTTATTGTAATCATAAGCATTATCTGGGGATCAAAGGGGAGTGTTCAATATGTGGGTTTTCTTAAATTATCTTTTCTAAATGGTAAAATTTCACCTCTATGCTCTAGCATTTCTCTCCTTAAAGATTAGATTACAGCTTAACCTCTGAACCTTCATCTCACTGCTGTCATGTCCCTCCATCCCCATGTTTTCAGGAGTTAACATTTTGCTTTCTCCTAACATAACAAACTTGTGCCTGAGCCCTAAGAACTGGATTATCCCAGTGTCACCCTGAACTATATAGAAAGCGTAGTTCAGCCTGTGGCTTACTGACGCACTTTAGAGAAGTCTGAAAATAGATTCAAAACTTATAAATGAGAGGTAGAGGGGAGAAACTGTCACTAAGCTCCTTTTACACTAATAAAACATGTATATGTAGGTTCACCATCGGACCTATGATGACATTGAGAAACATGGCAAATATGACCTGCTCCGTTCAACCAGACACTTTGGAGGAATGGTGTGGTATCTAGTGAACAGAAAGAAAACAGACGGTTTACTAATAGATATGATCAACAGAGACTTGTAAGTGCTGTTTGTTTTGTGTTAGTTCTGCTTATCTAAACCAAGAGAAAACAACAACTGTTACTGTTTGAAAATAAGGTTGCTATTTCTGTATCGTTTGCATGAAATTCTGTGCTGTAACTGGTCAATCATTGCTGAATGGAAGCCACAACTACAGTCCATGGAGTTACAGGATGTTAAACTAGGTTTCTGCAGAAATGAGCCTTCTGTAGCATTTGCGTCGTAGTTTCCTGTGTAATTGTTAGTATACTTACATCTCTAGACATAGCAGTTTTATACTACTGAGCAAATTTTGGCTTCAAATTGACACACTCTGGGTTTTAGAGCAAGTCCAAAGAGGCTTAGGCTGCAGAATGGATAAATTTACGTATCTTACAGGGTGCACCTTGGGCTGCTGGTCTTCCTTCTCACAAAGAGGTTGCAAATGCCCTAGGTGAGGGCATGCCCACTTAGCTTCATGTTGTGATGACTACACTCAGGCAAAGAAGTTGATGAAAGCCTGTGGTGTGCAAAGTGCACTTCCTGTAAAATCTCTTGAGAATGCAATTGCTGCAAATGGGTCTTTTCTTTCTTTAGGCTGGATGATGCTACAAGTCTAATTACGCTGTACCACATGCTTCATCCAGAATGTCAGTCAGCAAAAGAAGCTAAAGAAGGGAACCTTCAAGGAGTTGATCTGATCAAGGTATGCTTTCCTATTTTGAGGGAGCTTTCACACAGTAGAAGTGTCCGTAACTTATGAAGTAGGTGTTCAAGTAGAACTCCTGTGCATGCCAGGTTTGTTTGAGGTGGTTTTTAACTGTCTTACTGCACCAGGATTTTGGTTGTAGCTTAGTATATAGCAGGGTAATGATAAAGAGTGTAGTCGCTTAATGAAATTTCAGATGTACACAAATCTCTCTTCTCTCATGATTGCAGGTATTTGCAAAAACCGAATCACAGAGAGAAGGCTACATAAAGCTGGCCCTCAAGGCTTATGAAGAAGCAATGGCTACTTCTACTGCTTCATAAAATAAACCTTGTGATGAACTAAGTTTTAAAGTCTGTTTATAAACATTATCTGTATAGGATTCCCCAATAAATACTGGAAACAACTGACTGTTGTAGAAAGTTTACTATAATACAGACAAATCACTACAGGAGCTTGTTATTCAGCAGTTTTGTAACTGAACTTACAGCAATCATGGTTTTTGAAGTGACAGTATTCCTCAAGTTTAATTATTTTGTTATTGCATCTTGAATTGAAACAATTGCCCACAATTTTTTTAAGTGTGAAGTCTGGACATCTTCATTTAGGACATCAAGATATATCACTGTACTGTTACAGCTTTTAGTTCCTCTTCCAGACAAAACACTTCTAGCTGAGCTACTGCCAGTTACAGCTACAACCTAAACAGCACAGGTAGACTTCAGCTGTGAAGGCAGGTTGAAATACTAATGCTTGGCTGTTACACCCAGTTCAAGGATCTGCAATACAACATGACTCAAACTGGACTAATGGTAGTAGAACTACTAGTAAATGGAGAACTGAGGAACACAATGATTAAAAGTGTTTATTGAATTGCTGCTTGATAACCAAAAACTTTTAGCATGTATTGGAACTGGCCAACATCTTCAATTTCACCATAATAGAAACTGACTATTTTTGTACAGCTGCTGGGTTTACCCTTCCTTCTACATGTAAATGGTCCACTTGCAGTATAAAATTGAAACTGACTTGGAGCACATAGTCCACAGAACCTCATTCCTTTGTTTGGAGTAGTTATTTAGTCGTGTACAATGTATGTTCACTCATCTAAGATGTCTTCATCCAGATTGATGTCTGTGGTATCAATATCCTCCAGATCCAAGTTATCCAAGTCATCTTCCAAGTCCAGCAGTGTCTAGGAAGAGCAGATTAAGGGGGATAAACAGAGGGTAAGCCAGCTGTGTGAGGTATACTTCTGTATGCTGTACTCACAGTCTGCAGAACACCATACAATGGGGCAGTCATAGGAACATTAATCTTAAAATAAGCAATAGAGAAGCTGCCTTTGTGGTAAGAAGCCATCTCTTGCCATTTATTACCATGTTCTGACCAGCTGTGTCTGGACTTCAGCCTTCATAGTCTGTGTTACCATGTGTGGTTTCTGCACACAGCCATACCCTGTACTGGTCCTAAGCTGTTTGTCTTTTAATATAGAAAGGGACGTTTTCCAGTAGCTTGGATTAGTCACACTAGTTGACTTGTTTATCATACAATGGATCTAATGCTTCTATTTCCCCTTCATAAAAATGTATGTGAGCACCTTTTGATCTTTTGTGGGAAGTGGATCCGAACTCAGCAAAACTGTCTTCATCATGTCTTGTTTTGGAGATGGAGCTGGCTCTTCAGCCTTCTAGTGAAAAAAAGATTGAATTCAAAGAACCCAGTCAAGAAAATCAAGTAAACAACATCAGAGCTAGAATCCCCTTCTCCTGGTAGTCTTTTTTTCTAAGCTTCCCTCAGTAATGCTTGATAAATGACAACCTTTGCAAAGTACCAATTAATTTCAAAAGCTAAAATGGTGGTAGAAACTGATTTTCTAGGTCCTCAGTAGCAAAAAGTTCAGGTTGCTCGAGACTGTCACAGAAGTTATAGTGAGAGTGGTAAATCTTTATAGGGTATGAACACGAAGCCCAGGAACGGTATAAAGATTTTACATATCCTTCTTTCTTCAGCGCTTCAGGAGTTTTATATTAAGGTAATTAATCAGTTAATACCAAAGCAATAGTACTGTAAATACTCAAAACTGTATTTATATTAATTATGCCATTATCTCCTATAAAGGAAAACCAGACAGAATGGAAAGTCACAACATAGTTTCTGCTGTTGTAGAAGTTCAGAATGCTGTGCCAATGTCATTGTCTTTAAGGAGTTCACACACCAATGTGCAAGTTCCCATGCAAAGTGTAACTTGACACAAGCAAGAATTAGAATTGCAACCTGTTTAAGCTCCGAAAGGGCTTTTGAAGTGCTCATTTCAGTCTGCATGCTGATACCTCACACGTAAATCTTGTGCTTTCCGTGTAACACTTGGACTACTGCTGTGGTAAAAACTAATCAATATCTGAAGTAACTCATTTGCAACACATTTTTGAGTAACTAAGCAGGGTTTCCAGTCAGTTAGTTACAAAACAGGCTTATTCCATAACCACATGCTAATCAAGACTATAAAGTGTTTGTATTCATTTATTTTATGAGCAATTGAAATTGGATTTTTGCAGGATTAGTTCCACAATTACTCACAAAAGTATTTTCACAGTCATGAAGTAGTAGTTACAGAAGTAGATTAATAAGAGTCTGAGGCCAAAGAAAGTGGAACTCGGCTGCAGTGCTTACAGACCAGCCCACAGGAGCAATAATTTGTCTGTTATTGGTGCAATATTCTCCAGGATAGGTGTCACCATACAACAGAAGAGTTGCCCCTTTCTTAGGGTTCATAATTTCATAGTAACACTCACCTGAGATGCGATTACTCCAGAAGGCTCAAAGCCTTTGGCTTCTTCAAGTAAGTTTCTTTCTTCATTTGGCTAAAAGTAAAAAATAAACCAACCAAGCCATCAAAAGAATAATTCATGGGATATGTTTAAGTACTTCCACTGACTTGCTTAAAGCTGATACTACACTTCAAATGTTTTCCTTCTCTAGACCATAAGGAGAACTTTCACTTGTTACTTACAGGGACAAGGGGGTATTCTCTGGCAGGCCGCAAGTCACTGAGACTTTGTTTAATATACTCTTCAGCAACAAAAGCTTCCTTTAACCCAGGAAAGAGATTTTCATACTCTGTAGGATCAGCAAGGGACTCAGCAGCTTTTTGATTGACTTTGAAGAGGTTCTCCCGCCATAGTTTAACCACCCTGAACATGAAAACCACATTTGTTAAGAGCTAATTTTAACAATACTATTGAAGCTCCATATATGCTTTGGGATTACCTTGAGACTTGGCTTGGCAGGTATGTCCGTGCAAGAAAAGCAGCTTCTGGGAGACGCCCAGTTTTAATCAGGAGCTCTAAGCATGAATCAAGCCTAAAAGATTTTAAAATGTCATTTTAAACATTATTTTTTCTGTCACATTAGATGAAAACAACATAATGGAGTCAACAGCTCAAGTGCTTTCATTTCAAATTTTAGAAGAAGCAACCACTATAAAACAGGTTCAGCTTTTCTGGGAAGGCACACTTTCTCACACTTTCTCTCTGAAGTTAGCTGCAGTTAACCATTTGAAGAACCTGAGGTTCTCTGCATTTGGAAAAGCAAACCAGAACAACCAGAATCTCTTGCTTGCTACTTACTTTCCCTGCAAGAAGTAGCTCATAAACGCAACGTTGTTCTTGCCATCTCTTTCTGCTCCTTCAGCTAACTTATTCACCATGTTAGCATTTCCTGAGGCGGTAGCCAGGAGCAGGAGTCCTCCGTAGTCTTGTGCATGGTGGAGACACTCCTGGGCTAAGCCAAACTGGCATTTACTAATGGCAAGCTCAGCAAGTTGCTTCCATTTCTGTTCTGACTAATGGTAAAAGAAGGAGAGGAGGAGGGGAAAAATTAAAACCCACAATCTCATATTTTTGAGCAGCATTTTAAACATTTTTTTGAGCATTCAGTGTGAAAATGTGAAGGTACTGTAACCCATGACTACACTTGTCTTCCCTGTATGACATGGTGATTGCTGCAGGTTTGCAGCATCACACAGTGACACAAACCAACTTTGTCAATAAACATGGAGGGACGACACAGAAATAAACTGGAAATTTAAACAGTAACAATCTCCTAAAGATCCCAAGGTAACCAGATTATAGGAAAAGCATTTGTGTGTGTCATTAACATTCCTTGTCACTAACTTCATTATTTTACAACAGGAATTGTAAGATCAATTCTCTTGAGTGATGGCTTATGGGACAAATCACTGCCTATCAGTCTTCCTAGAGCATCAGCAAAAGTCTGCCAATGTTGGACCAGAGGCCTGGAGGCTGCACTCCTGTCTTTTCTCCTCTCACTGTTAAGTGCTTTGGTTCTTTATTCAGGCCTTCTAGTCTCCAGGAATTCCTGTGGCTTTCCAAGCAGACAAAATTCTTATTTGCCCACCCTTCAGTTTAAATTCCTTTACATTACAGACAGAAGAGCTTACAGCCATTTATATAGTGTTCAAGGAGCTGTACTACATCCCCACATACCAGTGTCTTTCCTTACAGTGCCTCTTTGCTTCATGCTAATACTCAGAAATCATATCATTCACACAAAGTTTGATGTTTACCTCTGCTTCTACTGCAAGCTGATATGCTATTTTTAATTCTCCAAGTTGAAGAGCAAGTTCAAAACGATGCTCTGGATCTGTAGATACTGCAAGAGCTTGTTGTTTGAAGCCCTAAAATAAAACATCTGAAAGTAAGGCTGTGATCTGGCAGCATCCTAGATGTTCTAACAGAACCCCTCTAAGCAGATGGCTGTGGTATTCTCAAATAAACACAGCTCAAATATTGTTAATCTATTAGAATTTGTGTTTACAGGTAACAGGACCGGGTTTTGGTTAGCAAACAAAAATGTTAACATACTAAATTTTTTTATAAATAAAAAGGATTATTCTTGCCTGTTTTTCAAGAAAATGTGCAACTCTGGTCCTCTGTTCTTTTGGAATGGTGGGAAGCACTCTGTCAGCCATACTGAAATCTCTTCTCATCACTGCAGTCTGATACTCAAGCACAGAGACCAGCAAAGAGTAGCTAACAATGTTGAGCTCTTTATCACCCAAGTAAAGTCGGTTGTCCTTAGGGATATACCCCAAGAGATACATTGTTCTGAAACAAAACATTCATCTTCAATAGATCCACTATCAAATAGTCCATAAAAAAGTAACAGTTCTTAGGCTAGCAAAACTACTCGCGTTCAAAACTCCACTTTCACTAGATGCACACTTACATGGAGCACTGTTTATTCCCTCCCAGAGCCTTGAACATGTTTGCAACCTGACCCGTTGTAACACACTTACCTGTCTAAGTGGGCAATAGTGACAATTTCTCCTCCAACATAGTAGTTGAGTCTGTTCACAGAACTGGTGTAAATAAAGCAGTCGCCTACCCACAAGCCTGTTTTCACAATCTCCTGAATCTCACCAAGAACCTGTAAATTAAGGTTGATTTTTAATTAAAAATTACTTCATATATCTAGAGAGTAGTAAGACTACTGCCTTTTCAAATTAATGTAGTATTCTACACTGAGGTAAATAGTTGGGCAAGTTGCAAGAAGTTTGGATACAGCCTGGAAGTGCTTAAATAATGCTTTTTGTTTTGCAAAAATGCTGTACTATGGGAAGTCTCTAACTTAATACTTCACCAGTTCCAAATCCAGAAAACTCAAGCAGTAAGCTAAGCATTAAGCAAGGTGACAGAAGAACAATTTCACAACTTTGTTGTTTCTGACATTTCACAGTCTGAGACTTTATAACTCAGAGTAGTAAACTGCTGTTTGAAGGGAAGCATAGACAACAGGGTCT
The DNA here is from genome assembly GCA_013397515.1 of Upupa epops. NCBI lineage: Eukaryota > Metazoa > Chordata > Aves > Bucerotiformes > Upupidae > Upupa > Upupa epops. The sequence goes on from VZRI01001952.1 coordinate 73,488, forward strand.
GTAATGCTGGGATTCCAACAGGGAAGCGAAGCAAGATGTTTAGCTGTGCTCCTCAGGCACACGTATATGGCTCATCCTGTATTACAGTGCTTTGGAAAATAAAAATCTATTAAGATAAAATCAATAGGCTAAGGACTAAATTTGCTATACTCTGAGGAGAACCTAGTTCTTTGATCTCTAATCCTAGTCCATATTTTAAATAAATGGTACCTCAAACGCATCTTCAATTCCATCTTCAGTGACACCTTCATGTGTTTCTTGGGCTGCTGCAACTTTTTCCGATAGGTATTTCAGGATGAAGAACGACTCTTCTGTAGCAATGCAGACAAGCTCTCCAGAGTCTGACCAGAAAATCTGTATTACCACAATCAACAATGGCACTGTTTTAGAGATCCCAAATGTCCATAAAGTGTATTCTATAAATTAAGATTAAAAATTGGTAATTCTAACAGAAGGTTTAGGACTCAAGAAGCCAACACATAGAGGGATTATTTTTTGTCGCCTTCTGCTACAGGAGTGAGTTAAAACAGTAACTCAAGTTTATGGCTGGCAGCTTGGCTTCAGTCAAGAAAATCAGTAAGCACAGACAGGCAAGTGTCTTCACTCCCACCTAGACACTCACATATTTGGGCTGAATTTCAATTCTGCGAATCAGTTCTGTGTTCTCCCAATCATAGAATGCCAAACCATTAACAGATCTGACCCCCAACAGGAAGCCACCATAGATGCCTGCAAAGAAATAAAGGTGGAAGAAATCTGTATTATGCAAAAAAATGCACCATCCATAACCATTGTAAAAGAAAAGTACTTACCCTCTGCTCCAAAATCAGGTTTGAATGACTTCTTCTCCTTGAAATTTTTAAATATCTTTACAACACTGTTGCTCTCTCTGATGGCGTATCTGAAAAGAGATGGCATTGCAAACACATTCTTTAGCTTCCAAAATAGGAAATGACTAAACTCTTTGGTCACTGCAAAACAACAATGTGGGATTTATCTTTAAAAAAAAATAAAAGTCAGCAGTGCTACAAATGGCAAATTTTAAAGCAGGACAGCTACTGAAAGTTCATTACACACACAGATTGTGGCTTTCAGGCCTCTAATTGTTTGTACAGCTTGAAAAAAACAGATGTAGTAAATTTAAGCTAATAAAAGGGAAAAAATCTGCACTACTTACTCTGAAGAATCATGAGCCCACACGAACTCCTGTGCAGAACCAAAGCTCTTGTTTCTCAAAGCCATAGCTGTGTAGATGATGTACTCACCGTCACCACACACTACAACAAATCTATAGTAGGAGAAAGATGCAGCTGTCAGAACACTGTGTCCAGTTCTATAGCCCTGAAGTGTCCAACTTGCCTGTTTAAGCTGGGAGCTCTTACAGGAGAGGCCCTTCCATTACTCTGACTTTACAGTGCCTGGCTCCAAAACACCCCTTTTCTACCAGCACACAGGCAACCGGTTTCTTTAAATTCAAAAACTTTTCCAATATAAAAGAAGAAAACAGAAATGTTTAAGCGTTTTGTTCTAAGTATCTCTTACCGTCCATTAGGGTTGTGCTGAATTGTCTGAGGGTAGATTTCACAGCTGCCCATATCCTTTACAGCCAGTGGCAAACGTTCTCCATCTTTGATTTCAGCATCTCCCATGGCTTTCAGGTTGGCCTGCTGGACTTCTGAATGTTTAGCCCAAATAATTTTTCCATTTGCATCCATGGACATGGCAGGTTCTTCACGGCCAAGCTAGAATTTAGCAGATGGAAAACAGATTGTGGTTTTCAGCTGAACAGATCTATTGGAATATCTGGCTTGGTCTAAAAACACCAATTTCAGTGCCAAATGTTCAGTATTTCATGGATTATCACACAATCAGAAATCAGTTGCTCTATACACAAGACAATGATGAATCACCGCGAATCAGTAGCTGGGTTTCTTTAGCTTGGAGGAGACTGAGGCTGGGCCTCCTTAACATCAAGGGCAAGTGTCACCGGTAGGTGGCAGGCTCTTCTCAAGAACTTTAAATGACAGTAGAGGGGGTGATGGGTACAAGCTCGAGCAGTGGAAGTTGATGGAAACCTTTTTGTGGTGAGGGTGACCGAAGCCTGGAACAGGCTGTCAAGAGAGGTGGAGTCTTCTGCTCTGGAAACGTTCACACCCAGCCTGGACACATTTCTGTGTGACGTGATCTAGGTGATTCTGCTCTGGCAGAGGGTTGGACTAGCTGATCTTTCAAGGTCCCTTCCACCTCCTAACTTTCTGTGATTCTGTGACTGTTAACTGTACCTTAACAATAATGCTGCCTTCATCATATCCCAAAGCCACGTTATTGGATCCTCTTAAACTGGCCACACACCACACCCTCTCCATGCCGTAGTTAAGGGTACTTTCCAGGCGGTATGTGCTTGAATGCCAGATGCGCACAGTTCCTGGAGGAAAAAGAAATACACACTTTTTATTTTATCTTCCCTCAGTGCAAAGGCATGTGCATGGCCACACCACAAGAGCTTGTCCATAAGTCTTCTCCATATCAGAAAACCCCCCACAATTACCATCTTCTGAGCCTGTGATAATGATGGGCAGCTCAGGGTGGAAGCTGACACAGGACACATTCTGAGCATGTCCTTCCAGTGTTTGCACACATGTTTTATTCTGAAATACAGAAAAGTTGGACAGACAGATACCGACAGTAAACATGTTGCTACATTTTCATTTCTTAAATTTTAGATTTCAGGTGAATGTTTTATCTGAAAACATTTTTCTCTAGACTCTTCCCAGTAACATTTATTTCCAAGATAAGCAAGTGCATGAGACACGTTAAAAAACATTAGTATTTTCTGTAAATTTTTTTCTCCACATAAGAAAATATTTCTTTCCCCTGACACAGTGTTTTTTGTCTATTTTCAGATGGGTTTCTGCCTAGAAAAGACTTTCTCAGAGCTAGGTGGCACCACAGACTGAAGCACAAAAAAAGCCAGTCTGCACAAAACTACATGCAGCTGAACATATACCTGGTAGTCCCAGATCTTAACCAGCCGGTCATCTGCACCTGAAATGAGGTAGGGCTTGTCTCCTCCACTGTAATAGTCAATGCAGTTCACTCCTTTCTCGTGGCCTTCCAAGGTAAAGTTGGGTGAAGAAGAGCCAAGCTGCCACACCTTCCCAGAGAAAACAACCACCCAACCACATTTAGTTACCCATCTTCCGCAAAGTTACCCATCAGCTTTGCAAAAAACATAGATGCACATTACAATCCCAAAGAATCTGGACAACTGCTCAAACTACCAATCCTCCCCCACAAATAATGTTTGGACTGTATAATCTTGAAGGTCTTTTCCAACCTAAATGACTCTGTGATTCTACAAAATGATGCCGAGTTGCACATGATATGCTCACACTTCAAAATAAAACTGATTTCTTTCAGCTTGTTTTTTAAGGACATAGGAGCATATAAACCCCTGTTTGTATGAATAAGAGTGAGGTTTTTAAATTAACTAATAGACGTAGAAAAATCAATCATTTCTGCATACATGGGCTGCCCAAATTGTGAACTGATTTGTTCCATTAAATGAGTGACAAACTTGTGCTAAACAACCAATACATCACTGATTTATAGGGAATGTGAGGAAGTTTCACTGCTCACACAAACAATACTATCGGTTTGTATACTCTGATAATTAATGACAAAAAAAACCAACCCCAAAATACAGTTCCTGTACCTTGATTGTCCTATCCAAGGAGGCACTAGCAAACTGGTTATTGTCCTTTGGATTTATGACAATCTGCATGACATAATGGGTGTGTCCTTCAAACACCTGAGAACAAGACCATTTTTTATCCCAGTCCCAGAGTTTAATGAGCATGTCATCTGAAAAAAACAAGCCAAATAACAATCAAGCTTCAGTTAATTTAACATATTCTGACACCTGCCTTCTCAAACTATGTAATGCTTTGTAACTTCAAGTTAAAGCTCACTCATCCCTTCTCCCATGACAGGAGGCACTACTGATATACTGATAGAGATGTCTCTATCACAGGTCTTCCCTTGCAGAAGCACCGCATGGAGTACAAGTTTCTCAAAAAGTTTGTCCAGTAGAATGATGGCAATACTATTTGAGAAATAAATCTGCCTTAATAAGGGGAGATAAAGAAGCAATATTAAGGTACTGAATTATTAATCTTAAAATACTGGGTAGTCATCAGGGAATTGGACTTGTGCTTTCTTTTGCAGCACCTACTCTGATGAGCACTAAGGAACAGGAAGCAGAGACAACCAAGAGGCTTTAAGGTGTTAAGTGTATTAGCTTCAACAACAAAACACAGAAACCAGGGCCCTTCCCACTCCCAAGGCTCTCTGTACTTTTGCAGAGCTCTGATTGCTTTATTCATAATGAAAAGGACTGAGCAGTACACTATGGATCTGCTGGGGTACTGAGATCATTCAGTCCTCAGCAACACAGTTTGCCTCAACTAACAGCAAACTCTGTAGTACTTGGGGGAAAAAAGAATAATCTTATCTGTTTCTTCATGTCAGACTGCCAGCTGAAAACATTCCCCAAACCATTATGTAATTTTCCCTATAAACACAGCTTATGTGTAGCAGGCTCTCAAGTAAGAGCTAAGTAGCAAAATCATGATTTTTTCCTCTGGCAGGTATTAAGCAATAAGGCTCGGTGGGCTTCTCCGACAAGAATGCAAGCAATTATAAACTGCAAGTACAGTACACATTCCATTAAAAACCCATGAAGGCATCTGGCAAAGAATAGTAACAACCATCTTGTTGACAACTTGCTCAAGGCTTCATGTTTCAGCAGAAAAAGGAAAAAATATGCAATTTCCTAGCATAAAGAAAAGAGAAACCTAAAGCCAGCTGGTTAATAAATATAAAAACATAGCAGGGAACTCTTACCACTGCTTGTCAGTATGAAAGGCTGCGTGGGATGCACTGCAATACAACGAATATAATCTGAATGGGCTTCAAACATGTGAACTCTCTCCAAGGTGTTATAATTAAAAACTCTAATCTGCATGTCATCCTATGAAAGGGAAGAAAAAAACATCATTATATTTGCAACTGTACTTTTTAAAATTGATACTACTTCAGTGGGAAGGACAGACGGAAAGGTAATTTTATTTTATTTCTGGTATAGTTTCTTTTTATTTTTTTTAAATGAACTTCTGGACAACAAATAAAACACGAGGTAAAGTTTTCAGAGATCACCATGACTTCCATGCCCAGAATAAGTGAGAGTCAGTGATAAATTCTACAGTAATTGCTTTACCCAAAACATTTGCTCTTATTTCCTGCACGTGCCTGTTTAAGCAGTGATACCTACAGGACCCTTCTTAGAGCAGCAGAAAAGGATGAGAATCTTCTTGGTAAACAGCACTAACTTAAATGCACTTCAAGTATCTGGCTCAAAGCATCGTTAAAATGATGGCGACATCCGAGTTAAAGCTTTTACTAATACCTAGTCAAAGCTGTGTGCTGAGTGTGTTTCTATTAACAAGTTTAATCTAGATCTATACTGCATTGTGTGCAAAATTTGCCACCATATTAGGCTGCTAAAAAGTTTGTTTCTAAGCTCACTTAAATGAGAAAATCTCTAGGAAATTGTACTGAAGTATTTCTTCCTTTTCTACAAATTCACATCAAATCACATTGTTACGCGATGGACACAGAAATGGCATCAAAATAAAGCAGGTACTATGTCATATGGAAATCACAAGGCAACAATAGCTTACCGCTCCTGTAACAACCCAGTTCTTCCTTGCCACAAATTTGGCAGCTCTCACGGGTAGATCACATACTTCAAAAGTCTTCACCAGTGTCTAAACATAAAAAGTTAGTTTAGAGCACTAAAAATAATCCCATAAATTTTGAAATCAGCTCTTTAACGCTGTCCAGTCTATCACCTTTGGCAACTCCAAGAATCCTATACCAAGCACCATTTCAAAAGGAACCAACCTGTCCAAGAAGGAAGACACTTATCTGCTCTGTTAACAGGAATTTTACATTCTTCATTCATTCTTAATCCATCCCCACCTCTGAATACTTTTGGAGCTACTGCCTAATTTTAGCTTATTTTAGCATTTAGTCCTTGTCAGGCTGGTAGAGGTCTAAGTTCCTACAACCTTCACAAATAAAGACACATTGTACAAGACAGGTATCTGACCTTTCAGAAGGAAAGGCATTAGTCTACAAGGAATCTACAAAGAATCCTGAAAACCAAATTTGTAGGGAATCAAACATCATTAAAATCACAACTAGAAACACTCCTTGTCTAGCATTACAGTGACTTTTACAATGAGACAGTGGAGAGAACAGTGAATTAGTGGCAGTGATTTAAGATTCTTTCTGCTTGTACTGAACAACAGAAATCACACAGGTCAGATATGATGATTTCATAATAAAGAAAAACCAAAATGATCACCTGTGTTTCATGGTTCCAAACACAGACACTGCCATTGTAAAGGCTGGCCAACATCCATGGCTCTGTAGGATGCAGGTCTACACTCTTCACTCGGTCAGATCGAGCTGTTAGCTTCCGCTTTATATCAAGTCGGAGAGGCTAGACAGGAAAAGAATTGAGAACACCAAGTTACTGAATATAAAACTGGCACTGAAGCACAGTGGAAAACAATAAGTTTAAATGAATGAAACCATAAAGTAAGGGGAGTCGATGCTGCACATCTTCCTGGTATCCCTAAAATACTGAAGCAAAGCAAAGACAAACAACTTCTAATACTAACGAAGGGAAATGAGCTGTCCTGATATTTCACCGGAAAACAATGGTGGAAAAGCCAGTTATAACAAGGCAACACAACATTTGGTCATTATATGTTTCTTTCCACTCACAATTCCCACATGAAGTTTTAGAATGAAACACTATTGTAAAAACTGCTGTAAGGGAAAGATTTAAGTTTTTCCCCTTACAAAGAACACACTGACCTTTCACTTCCATTACTGGCAACATCAAGCCAGAGTATTTAAAAGCCATGAAATGCAGCAGTGATTTTCTTAGATAGTTGAGGCATTAAATATTCATTTAGACACACCAAGGCCACTAAGCTTACTTAATGCTACTGACATTTTATGTCAGAACTTGGGTAGTGTCTGATCAAATAATGCTGCATGATTAATTGCAGAATAACTAACAAAACCCACAGTAACATGTTGGGTACTGCAAGGACAAAAGGACAGCTCATTACTGATACTTGCCTGTAACTTAGGGGCATTACAACCAATGGTAGATAATTTATTTCTCTTGCAATAAATACTAGAAAAGACAGCAAAAGAATTGCATACAATTCTGTGCTCATCCTGGGAACTGCTTTTATCTGTTGCTACTATGGGCCAGGCTAAGGCTGATCACCCAAAGCTGAGGTTAACTGGAACAAGTACTCAAAGACTTCACAACTGTTTGATGAACAACTTACTGGTAAAACAGCCTAAAGGACCTCATTTGGGACTTCAAGCATAACAATGTGAGGGGCTTTTGAGAGCTCTCTTCTATTATGTGACTTAACTTAAACCACAGAATAACCTCAAAACATACTGAGTAGTGCTGGAACAGACAAGCACAGGTGAATCCCAGACTCACTCAGGTTGGAAAAAACCCTTCAATATCGTCGAGTCCAACAACCATACCACCACCGACAAGCCCTCGACTAAACTATGACCCTGAGCAACATGTCTGTAAGACTTAAGACCTCAGGGTGGGGTACACACAGGACTCCACCACAGTAAAAAATTTCAGTAAAAAAATTCTTCCAGCTATCTAATCCAAACTTCCTCTGGTGCAACTTGAATCCATTTCCCCCTGCCCTAGGTCACTTGTGACAAGAGACCTGTCATTCCCAGTTCTTTGAAGGTTGTTGCAGAGGGCGACAGGGTGTCCCCTTAAGCTCCTTTCCCCTAGACTAAACCCAGAACAAGACCCTGCGCTGACAGCCCCGGCTTGCCCTGCCGTAACCAAACCCCTTCTCTGGAAGACGCGGGGGGAGGGTGGGGGGTGTGTGGACGGGCCCTTCCATGCCCAGACCTGGCTCCTCCGGCGGGCGGCTGCTGGGGCCTGGTGCCTGCAAGGCCTCCGCTCTCTATCCACCTCCAGCTGCGTAAAAGCGCAGCAGAGAAGCCTCTCAGGGTTAATGCAACCCTCCAGAACTCACCATGGCCGCGCTGCAGCTGCTCCCCACTCCAACTCCAACCCTCCGACGTGGAGCTTCCGGAACCACTGATCTCGAGAGAACAGCGCCGAGATCTCAGAGACCTCGCGAGCCTTCGGCGGACGGCCCGGGGGATGCTGGTATGCGTAGTCGAGCAGGTCCTCATCCGCGCAAAGCACGCTGGGAGCGGTAGTTCCCGCACGCGCCGTTCCCTCAGGGCGGTTACGGTGGCTGTCGGTGTCCAATCGGATTAATATTTGCAACACCGGTAGTTTCACTGTTTAGGGGCGGCGGTGTGTAGAGCCATTGGGATTCAGATTAAGGAACTACTCGAGTGGATGTTTACGTGGGGAGGCGGGGCCCCGTCCCAGCACTCTGAGAAGGATCTCAGAAAGCCAGAACCACAGAGCCCCAGAACCTCAGAATCACAGACTCAGTTTGGTTGGAAGAGACTTTCAAGATCATCTAGTCCAAATTTTGCCCCAGCACTGCCAGGTCACCAACAAACCAGCACCAGGTCCACACCTCAACAGGATGCCATTGCCCTGCTATCCTTACAGCTTGAAGGACAAACAAAAAACCCAAAACAATAAAGCGTGATTGCTTCAACTCTTGGTTTCACTTAAAGGCAGATACTGTCATTTTAATAAGATCCACAAGCCTGATGTAAATAAGTGAGAAGAGAGACAGCTGAAACAAGAAAAGGGGCAGAATGTTGTCTACAGTGATTAGGCGAGTTTAGGCTTCCAGCTTTCTTCCCAGCTTTTTATTCACTTTAATTGTATTAATGACTATTGAGAACACTGTTTCAGGATGTGGAGGCTGTTGCCTCAAATAGGATCATATATGTGGTGCATACAGAGGAAACAGACACTGCTCTATGTAAAGAAGGCATTGGAATTTTAGTATTTGAGGTCACCTAAAATAATCTTTCCTGACATTTTAATTATGGATCTGATTGTTCAACTCACAATTCTGCTCAACTTTGTCCGTGTGTGTTTACATTTTGTGGTATTTGATATCTTCATCTGAATGAGGGCCCTATGTCAGCTTGTGCTTTCAGGTTTCAGTTGAAAAATTTAGTCATTTTTTAAAAAGTATAAAGCACAAACTGCCTCTTTCCTTAAAATTAGCATCAGGAAATCCATTGATCCTTTTACCATCAACTGATAGGAATTTAATTTAAGCAGAAAATATAAAGAATTAATTATGGTAGCATAGTAAGTTATTATGCTAATAACGAGGAGAGAGAGACTCATAATCAGAGAACTCTGACAGAAAAATGTTATCAGTGAGAGTGAACATGGTGTTGTACATAACATAAAGACGCTAGTTCTTACCCTCTTGTTCTGTAGCCTCCCTCTAGTGCATTTGATTCATTAGGTAAGTGCTGTCTTTATGTCGTTTGTGTAATCACTTAGCAGGGGTGATCTTGATTGACCTGCTAGTGCTTTTGATTTATAAACACTTGCTTTCTTTGTGTTGTACTTTTTGGAGACCACAGCAAGAGTTTTGGCATAATTCCACTTCCATTAAGATCGGTGGCAAAAGGGCAGAACTTGAAACCACAGGCATGATTTGGACTGCAGTAGTATATCTCCTCTTGTATTTTCCAAGTTCAGAGCAAATAATTTTTTAAAATCAGATTTACAATGTCTCCAAACTTAGCTGAATGTTAGTATTAATGTTCTTCTCCTGGGTTTTGAGGCTTCTGATGAACTTACTCTGTTTTCTCTGCTCTTCTGTTAATCTGTCAAACTGCTCCTAAGATCTGATTCAGCCAGCAGTTTTCTTTGCCCTAAACATCTTTCGGAGATAACGTGAACTAGAAAATCTATGGAATTATTTCTTCTTGTTTGAGGAGTATCACTCCAATAGCTACTTTAACAGCTACTTTAATAGCTACTTTAATTCTATTGTGATATTTATTATTTCAGGATCAAAATGTTAATTTATTTTCACTTGTAATTGCTGTTATCTATTCTTCCCTTATGGCTGCTGACCACAGAATTGGAGTGGTGCTTGGGGAATGATTCAGCACAGGGTTTTCCCTAAATATGCAAAAAGACTCTTATGGAATATTATTAGTAATCCTTAGAATAATGTTACCAGCACTCTAAGAGACTAAAGTGCCAACTTTGTTTTATATTAATTAAACAAGATTGACACAGAGAGGTATTTTAAAATTTAGGTTTTTTTATCCAGATATAAAGTGTTAATAAAAGGAATTTTAAGTGCAGCACTATGAACAAGCAGTCAGTACGAAAGGTTAGTGGCCAGAATTTGCCTATTGTTTGTGGAAGAACAAAGTGTTTGTTTTCTCCTGATCAGGCAGTTTTGTATTTGCTGGATGCAGAGATGAGTGTACACAGCAATGCAGAGTCAAACTGTCAGAGCACATTTTGTTAGTTAAAATGAACTCAACAGTATTAATATCTCAATTATTGTACATTAGTATTTATTTCAGAGGAGCAGTAATGATGCTAAGACTGCTTTTATGGTTCTGTGATAAGACAGTATCTCAGCAATGGAAAGGCACTGGAAGTTAAAGAGGAGCTGCGATGCTTCATACAAAGACCCTAATCCACATGACCTGATGGTCTGCTTTGGGCACTGTTCTGTTTTATGGCTTGACAGCAGTTGTTTCACCATGGGCTCAAATGCTTGTGGAATTCAAAGCACATATAACCAAAACCTTGCTACTGAGATTTGTTAGGTTAGGCTATTTTACACAGCATGTCAGAAAAAGCTTTTAGAAACCCCAAATATAACTGTAATCCAGAACCATTCTCTCCAAATTTGCCTGTCAAATGGAAAGGAGGTCTGGCAGCATATTTGATTATTTTTTTAAAAAAACTTATGCCTGATTTTTAAAATGACTTTTCAGTAGTTGTGATATATAGGGGTTTTAGGAAAGTTAAGACGACTCTGTCTGTGATTTGAGCTGCCTTCTCAGCTTGTCGTATTGTAATTCAGACGATAAGCAATAATGGAGACTTGTGGCACTTTTGTAGCACTGAATGTATGTCTTTGTATTTGAAGCTTTTTCTTCACAACGACACAGTAGCACGTTGTATATGTAGGAGAGCAGGCAGTGGCCCAGGCTCAAATTCAATTTTATCCTTGCATTTTCGCAATGATTCCACATAAATAATCTCATAATGTATCACCAGTGGTAAATGTAACAATGCAATTCCTATACAAGCTTTGTTTCTTTTCTGTTCCCATTTCTGGTAGGACCTGGATGGCTAAATGTTTCAGAGATACTCTATATGTAATTCAATAGTTGCCGTGTGTGCTCTTCAGTGTACCAGAATGCACCTTCTTCACCCAGTTTGGAGATGCAAGTTGTTTCAGCCATCCTTGTCTAGCTTTTGCATTTTTCAACCCAGACTGTGGCAATTAAAGCTTTTAGCTTGGAATGTCTCCTTTTCAGTCCTTTGTTAATATTTTACATAAATGGAACCTGACATGGGATTTGCAGCACCTTCAGGTGGTCTGGATTAGTTCACGCTCCGAAATGAAGTCTGTAATCTGTTAATGGTTGAGAGTCAATACAGTGTAATTTTTCAAGCTAAATAAGTTCCGGCTTTTAATCCTAGATGTTTCTGGTTCAACTCAGTCCACTTCGGTGAAGAGGACAAGAAATTCAGGTAATAAACCCACGGGATGAGGATCCCCGATTTGTGTGTTTAGAAGAGTGACCACTAGATGACGCATTGATTCCGTCAATATCTGTGCTAGTGTATTCATCGGTTTTTTTGTGACCGATGACTGGACCTGAAACTCTTTCCTAGGTAAATCCGTCTGGTAAAGAATGCTTTTCACATCATTTCACTGCTTTCTAACTTTAACTGAAAAGTGGAAGTAGGTCAGGGTGGTGGTCAAAGAGACATTTGTCACGTGTGGATAAACACTTGCGTTTTGTTTGGGGCACATCTCTGCTGCAAAGTACATTAGTATTGGCATGACTGTATCCATCTGTTGTTACGCATTCATGCATTTGTAAAAATTATCACTGATCCCGGTACTGACATGTTTCTACACACAAATGGACCAGACTAAAGAGAGGCTGAAATTAAACATTGGAGAGAACTGGAAAGGATAATCAGGCATTGGAACAGGCTGCCTAGGGAAGGTGTTAAATCACCATGTCTGCACGTGTTTTAAAATCTTATTTATTCTACGAAAGAATTTTAATTTGTATCTACTTCATTAGGAAACAAATTTAAAGTGAATGGTGGATTATTTAGGCTCTTTAAAAGTCTAGTCCAGGATGCCAAAATATGTTCTAGTTCTCATTGGAAGATTCCTAATATGTTCTGGGTTTCATTTTGGTTAAATTACTTACACTAGGACAGCTGCAGAGTTCTGTCATACATTTTATTAAAAAAACCCACATACTTGGGAAGTTATGGCAGTGTTTTCATGAACAGTATTGCTTACTAGTTGTTTATATTGAAAACTGAAACATTGAAGGAAGCTGGTTGTTGATTTTTTTCCTTTATTTATGAATTTGGGAAGCATTTACTTTCCTCTTTGAAACACAAGAGAAACATAAACTGTATCAACAGAATATGGAGATTGTTTCCTTATGAAAAAACTGAAGTCCTATAAACTCAAGTCTGAGCTCAAGGGCCTTGACATCCTCCTTGCCTGACACTCTATGCTGTATCAATGGAATATTAGAGAGACTTAAACATCTCCACTAAAAGATGTTTTGCAATTCCTTTGACTTAACCTGTTCTATTGAAAATGTTCATCTCCTGATAAATATTTTTCTCTTGTACTAATGTGTTACTCCTATTGAATCCCCTAGTGCAGGTCTAATACAAGCTTAGAGAGGTGAGTGGTGTAGAAAGAGATGTAGCTAATGCAGTCTTTGTTGTATCTGGACATCCAAATCAGGGCAAGGGCAGGAGCTGTGTAGACTTCCTTTGGGGACCGCAGCAGATCCTACACCTGATGGTCAACAGTTAATTTATTCCTGCCACTGTGATTTAGTCACTGTCAATGTTCCTTTTGCTGTGCTGCAGAATGACTGTGCCATCAGCATGGCAGTAGAAAATCTGCTTCTGCTTCCCGCTTTGAATGCCCAAGTGTTCTAAACAGAAATCATTCTGTTATGATCAGGCAAAACCCTTGTCTGGAAACCAGTTATTTGTCTTTAGTGACTTTTGATGTGCCAACGTTTTAACTAAGTGCTCTTGTTTCTGTATAGTCAGTTTACGCAAAGAAAGCAATTTGTGTAATGCTGCTCAAGGCACCCATTAGGAGTGAACAGCAATCTGTGTTTTCAGAGAACCAACGCTGTTACTTCACAAAGGGAGCTGTTCCACATTGCCTTCATCCTCTAATCAGTAACACTTATCTTTCAGGTGTTATTCCTGATTATTTTACTGATACTGCCTTTTCAAAAATGAAAGTCCCATTTAGATTAAGTTGTTGGTGATTTGTTGAAAAAATACACTGTGTTATGTAAATAGATATAAATTCTGAAATAGTGTTTTGAGATAACAGAAAACACTGACACATCACACTGTTATTTGTAGTTGTTTGTTTTGAATATCTAAGTGAAAAGAAAGATGTTTATCTTAAAAAAATGAAATGTGTTCCTAAGGTTTAAGAAGTTTCAGGAAGTTTATTGCATCCTTTTGCTGTTGAATCTTTGAAACAGGTATCAGTAACAGTGAATAGTAATAACATTGTTCTGATATTGGCACTCTGATCGCATTTCCTGTAGCTTCAAGAGTCTATAGTGTGTTATCAGTTGATGTGTGTGACCTGTCTCATGATCTCATCTGGCTGAATGGAATAAATGACTTCACAGAAGTCCCTAAGTAGAACTAGTTGCAAAGCCAGCTCAAATCCACAGTTAAAGACACTAGCTGACATTTAGTTGAAAAGTTGTAAAGAAAATAAAAGCTTATATTTTTTATGAATATACTGTTGTGTCATCATGCCAATTGGATTCTACTTTATTCACTTTTGTGATCACCTTTTTCTGGTTGGGATACAAAGTATGACCGTAGAGTATGGTATTTTTCAGTTACTGAATGAGTAGATTGCAAAGACATACTGAAATATTTAGTTGGGTTTTTATTGCATTGTGTGTCACGATGGAAGTGTATTGCTTTAAGCTGGTCAGTAGGAAAAATAAAGCAGCCTTTGGCTTTAGGATGTCTCCAAGAAAAGCATACTTATTCTTCAGTTATTAAATTTCTTTTTCGCTACACACGTGTGGGAAGAGATGAGCAAATTTTGAAAGATGTGGTCGGGTGCTATAGACAGAAAAAACAAATCAGACAATTGAGTAAATAGCAAAAATATTAGCTTTTATAAGGTAAACAGTGAAAGAAGTTCCCATGGGAGCAGCAGAAGTGCTGGAGCTTGGTTTCCTGTGGATTTTGAATTAATTGGTGTCAACGTATGAACCCCAGTTGAAGGTTTCCCATGGTTACAAGCACTCATCATGTTTTTATCCTAAATGCTTTTTCTGGAACTTAATAAACACAATTTTGCCATGTAGCCTGTCACTTACTGAAGACATTCTGACCATTAATTTCCATATAAAATTGTACAACTTTTGTATTTTAAAGAGTTTTTGACCTTTGTCAATTTTGGTTGGCCAATCTCTACGGGGCAACTAGTTCAAAAACCCATAGGTGTGTGGGCACAAGAGATATCCTATCTAACTTTCATGCCGTTGTTGCTTTCTAAAGTTGTAACTAAGTTTAAAGGAACAGCCTTTGTGAAGGTTTTATGAGATTTTCAGAACTTTTCTATGACAGATTGTTGCCTAAAATAAAATGATCAGGAATCCCAAGAGTATCAACATGAAAATATGTTAATTTCCAGCGGTTCTTAAGGTTCATTTCTGGGTCTTGGTAAACATGAGTTTGTGCCATAGACTTCCTCTTACTGTAGGTTCATTCTTTGGCCATTTTATTCATAAAACCAGTAAGAATATAATCCTTTGAGATCTTCCTGATAGTCTTTTGGTCAACTATTACTGTAGATGCAATGGAAGACTGTTTTGTTTGTTGATAGAAGAAAGGAGATACTCTTCCAGTATCATTTTGAGCTCAAAGATGCTGCTTGGTGTCTTCCTGCTGCAGTTTAAGTGTGTTACTTATTGTTCTGTCTATCTTTTCCTTCTTTCTGAGGTTGATATTGTGTGCCGTCATTCCTTTAACAGCAGCCTTTCTTCTTATTTGACTTCTTGTGCCAAGTGCAGTGTCTGTTTGCTGTCATGTGAGGTGAAGGACCTTTCATGTTCCACCTCTAAGAACTCTGGAATATGTACTGTTACCTGTTGGATTCCCAGTTCTGTTTAATGGTGACTGTAGCTCTGTACTGTGAGAAATAATTAAAGCAAGTGTGATATTTAGAGACTGACAAAATTTTTGCAGCTATTGAAATCTTGTCTGGTTAATTTTATTTTAAATCTCATTTTCACAAAATGATTTTTTCTAATTTTCACCATCTGTATAGCAAGTGTAATCAACAAGATGAAATTAAAATATCTACGATCTCTGCCCTTCAAATCAATCACAAATTAAACCTGAGAAGAATGTGTTCTTCCAAATAAGTCCTTTATATTAATCTCTCCCCATGAAGGCAAAATATGTACCCTTGCTTAATAAGAACACAAATAAATGTAATTAAACACTTGGGAGTTTTGTGAAGTTTTATTTGTCTTCATTGGATCTTGAAGTAAGTGCTAATTTAGAAAGCTCAGACATTTTGTGCCAGATGGCAGTGGAGTAGATATCTTTCACAGGCAACAAATCAGCACAGCACAGAGGATATTCATGGATAGTCTGAAAACTATTCTGTGCACATAGTACCTGCATGACCCTTTGGATGGCATCCTAGGAGTGAGCCACAGAGCATTACTGGTAGGAGCATCTGCAACAATATTCTGCAGCATTTGCCTGCAGTGTTGCTTTCTTTTTCAACAGCTGATAAGAAAATAACCACAACTTTTAAGGGAGGAAAAAAATCAGCCCAGTGCAGAGGATGTTCAGAGATTCTGCTGTAAACATTTCTTGCATACACCATTGCCATTGGCCTTTGTAAAGCCCACTTATGAGGAATGGTACAGACTCTTTCCCCAGCATGTGCTTGCTAGGAATTACTTTTGTTAAAGCACAGACTTGTCTGCTTTCTGGATCAGAAGGTTGCTGGTAAATTCCCTTACTCTTAGCTGTGCTGGAATAATATTATCTGCAAGGAAAAGAATCAATGCAAATGGTAATCCTTCAAAACAGCTGAGAGTGCCAGAGGGCTGAAAAAATGTGAAGAAACATTGTCTGATTTACCAGCGAGTTCCCTTCCTCTAGTGCAAGTATTTAATCTTCTGACAAGGGGATAAGGGACTTCTTACAGCTTAGAGAAAAACCTAACATCACAAATATGACACTAACCAGTGCACCTTTGAAATGCTGTGTAATGAATGTCTTTTCTGATGGGAAGTTCAGGTCAGGGCTGAATAAGAAAAAATCTGGTGTTTCTAATTTCAAGTGCTGTTTCTTGTATGTGAACCAACACTAGAGCATTGCTCGTTTGAAGTACAGAAGAAGGTTGATACCAGGCGAACTTTTATGAGGAGAAGCAAAGTCTGATTCATGAAACAATTCCCTATGCATGCATTTATGTGTTCTTGGCCATGCAAGTACTAGTGACATATATTAATCAGATTTGGAGTTCTGCAGGTGAAACCTTGCTTTCAGCTGAGAGACTGTCTCACTCCTTCTGAGCTGAGCTCTCAATAGTGAGTAGGCTAAGCAGCAGGTGGGGATGGAGAGAAAGCATATGTCCCTCCCTTTATGCAAAGGGACAGAAAAATATTTTCTAATTATCACTAACATGTTTAGAATTTTAACTTCTCCCATACAAAACAGAAAATGGGGGCCTATGGACAAGGGGGAGTTGAAATGGTGATAAAGTTTATTTGGAGGTTTCCATATAGTCAAAGTTGTAGGAAACTAATAAATGTATATTTTATTAGAATTATTCCCATAGTTGGGAAGAAACCAGATGAGCTTTGGGGCACCCAGCCCCTTGTTCAGTTCTGTGGAACATGTGCAGACATCTGGGCAGTAATTTAAGTTTTCACCTACTGAAGTAGTGCTCACTCCCCATGGTTAACTTACACTTGACTTTAGCAAAGAACATTAATTCTTTTGAAAACCCCTAAATAAAACTGAGAAGAGTTGTATGAAAATGACTTTTTAAAGTCTCTGAAAGTGAAGTGCAAGGTGTACAGTGTATACACAGTGTAAACACTGCAGTTTCCTCCTACAGCCATATGTAAACTTTAGTTACTATGTCATAGGAAAACTCGTGAAGGTAGGGTTTTCTTCAGGCAGCTGACTTCACTGTGACAGCTATTAAGATGCCAGGCCTAAGTTAAGAGTTAAGAGTGCTGTCAGTGATCCACATCAACACTTTATTAAGGAGCTACAGCATTTCCCGTTGGCCAAGAGATAATTATGAGGTCATAACTATTGGCACCTATAGACATGGGCCAAATTCAGATGAACAAGCTAGCTACAAAAGACCATTTATTGTGTTCAGTCAGACATTCTGCCACCTGAAATGCAGATTTGGTGAATCATGACTAAATTCAATAGAAGCTGTCCAACAAGTGTTCAATTTTGTGCAGTTGTCTGAATAAGTTATTATATCACTGTGGAGATGCATGCTGTGGTTGAGATAATTGTGACTTAATTTTCAGCCTTGTTGCTAAAGAACATTGCTGTGGAAATGGTTGCAAAGATGGAGAAAAGTAGTTGTTGAAAGACAATTGCTTTTATTTAACTGCAGACTGAGAAGCAAAGGAAGTTGTAGTGTTTGTAACCAAACTTATTTCTATAAAACATACTTTTTTCAATAGACAGGCATAAAATACATTCATATGGCAGTGTTAAACAACTACTGCAAAGCTGACTGGGCTCTTCTTTTCAGACAAAACATAACAGCATAATCGTGTGATGAACATCTGGGTGGCTTTCTGAGCAATCTTAGTTTTTCTTCTTAAATACCTGATGGCACACCTGGTCTTCACATGTGAGCTCCTGTGTAGGAAAACGATTGGTTAGTATATTGTGGGACAAGTTGTGTTTTGTGCATAAATCCCATCAGCAAATACTACAATCGAGACACTGCATTAGAAAGAGATGCTAGTGAAAAAAGAACTGAAAAGATAGTGTGTTCTGTGGAGCCATGGGCAGGTACACGCCTCATGGTGTAGTAATCACATTTTGACACTTGAATTGGACTCTGTGAAGAATAAACATGAAAAATGCATTAAAACTGCTCTTTAATGCAAGACCTTTTCATGTTTTGTTATGAAAACAATATACTGTAATAGATTACAACTTGCATGCAACCTCATAATTGATAAGAATCAATGAAGCAAAGGGAATAAAAAACCCCAAAAGTAGGGTGCTTAAAAAAGGTGAGCACATTTCCTTCAGGGACACAACCAGCTGTTCTTCAGGGGCCAGAACAATGATCAGCACCCTTGAATTGTAGTGCAGTTTGGTTACTCTTCTGATTCACCAGCATTCCACAGCAAAATTAGACTTTGAAGTGAGCTGACATCAAAAGGTCAGCAAATGGCCAAATCCACCCTAGAGTTTCTGAAGCCTGTTGTAAGAATGTACTTGGTCTCTGTTACCACCAGTCGCAGCCTTGCTCCTTGTGCCAGCATGAATAACCCTTGTTAAGTCAGGTTTTGAATATGTGTTAAAGCTGACAAAGTGTACTGGCAGCTGGCTTTTAGTTAGGTGGCAGAACTTAGTTTTTATTTCATTGACATTTCAATGTATAGCCTAGAGGCAGGTGATTTGCCATAGCAGCTGTCTGAGTAGGTATCTAGATGCAAATTGTTCAAAGAACTCTCTTCCAGAATCTTTCTGCTGACCTATTGTACCACCCAACATTAACATGCCAGGTTCCTGATTGCTTTACTAAGAAACCCTGCCTGGATCATTATCATTATGTGTCTATAAAATAATATTTTTGGACTTCACTGCTTATTTCCTCCACAGTCTCATCTGGGCTCTTTTGGACTCACTTCATTTATCTCCAACTCTCTAATTCAACCTTCTGTTGCACTATACTTACAGAGTAGGTTGTTTGCAGCATCCTCTTGAGTATCCCGAGGTTTCTGATCTGTATTACACCTCAGTATGCTAAAATTTCGCAGTGCTTCTTCCAGAAAAAAATTAATATCTTTCTTGCATTCTATCTCAGACCACTTAGGGTTTTTTTCTACCGGTGACTATATAGGGATGGGATAATGTTAATGTTACAGGTGCAGTGTAACAAGAGGGATGAAGAGCCCAGAGGGCAGTGGACGGGAGCAAAACAATCCAACACTGCAGTTTATGACTTAATTGGGAGCAGTTGGGAAGAGATTGAGCATTCCTGAGTTGTGGCAGCAGGGGATTTCCTTAGGGTTCAGAGATCAGAGCTGTCTAAATAGAGGCCATTCTAACTAGAGCAAATAACCCTTTGAAATGGAAAACCTTCTCCAACACCTGCTGTGCGACTGACAGCAGCCCTTACCAAATGTAGTAGGTCTCCTTCAATCCAGTGCTTCCAGCCTCTGTTGTTCTTTTCGCCCTTCTGAACACACACCAGTTTGTCACCATCCCAGGTCACTAGTGTCTGTACGAATCAGATAATTCACTCAGAAATGCTGACACAGAGACAAGATTACTGTTGCTTCTTACCATTCCCTATTTTCTTTCTAAAAACCCCAAAATCAACTATTTGGCCAAACCCCAAATGCACTCTAGATACCAATGAAGTTTAATGTGAAGCTTTTACTGTGCTTTGTGGTCATTCCTATGTATTTCTTTGCATACACGAGTATAAACATTCACACTAACTAGTGAAGGAGCAGATATTTGTGCAATGTTTGCAAATGGTATTTTTATCTTCTTGCTGTTTAACTCCATCAATGAAAAGAGCAAAGCTTCAGGAGAGAAGACCAGGGGCGTATATCAACTAGAGCCATGCCAACACCTTTCTTAGCCCTTCACAAAATAAGAAGAGGAAGTATATGTTACTATCGTCTCATATGCTGCAGTTATTTATGTATTTCTCAGACACACTGGAGTACATTCAGAGAAACTGAATTGTTCTAGGTTTGAACCGTTGTACTTTAGGGAGACATTTAACCAAGTATCATAGGCAAATCCTCATCAGAGACCAGTTACAGGCACTGGAAGTTCAGTTATTAAAAAGCTCCAAGAGCACTGGGAGCCTAATGAATTTTCCAGTTGAGTGCTGAGTAATTTATTTATCTTATGAGGGAGCTCTCTATTAATAATGAGGCAAAACTCATTTTGTTTCAGTTAACTTCCTTATTTATGGAATTATAAAGCTACCTGCTCTTTAAATTATCCATGCCCTCTTTACATTTAAATGCTTCTTAACTCTTTTATTACCTTAATCTAATTCCAATGTGTTTGAGGCATTGTTTTGTTAATACAGTGACCAGAACATTCTTCTAGAGCGATCTGGAGAATGGTGCCCTGACATGCCTCCTTTTCTCTTTTCCTCGTGTTGGAAACAAATCATATAATTTGTTTAGAAAAGAATATTAAGCAAAAGTTATTAAAGCAGGTAGGGCTACAGTTGTACAAGCTGTGCTTGTTACCTCCCTTCCTCCCAAATAATTGATAATGGAAAGTCTGCAAGTGAAATGATTTTGCACATAAAGGCTTTGGTTATGGCGAAAAGCACTAGAGGAGCATTAGTCTGTGGATTTAAGGAGTGATGAAACGATGAATCCTTAGATCCTTAGTAATGCTTCAACTCATCTGAACAGATGTGGAAGCAATAAACAGTCACAGCGCCCAGCATTCACTGGAGAAAGTGATGGATAGAAGATTTAGAGATAGAAACTGGGTTGTATTATTCAATGGTTTATAATGCTGTGAATGAGAAATAATTTGAAGGAAGTCAGAGGCATTGCACGGCACAAAGTTTGTTTGAGAATAAAAAGTGATCCATTGTCAATAAACAATGTCTTCTCTTAAAGCTGTACCTCTGCAGCGAAGGATGATATGAGTTCAAACGTAAACAGGCCCTTTATGCTAGCAATTTCCTGTGGCTACTGCCAAAACAAAGCTGCTCTTTTTGACAGTGAAATTTGATCTCAGCTTCTCAGAGTTGTGTATCAAGTTCTGAAATCCTGTTGTCTTTATGGAAAAGACAATGTATGCTTGGAGAAGAGCAAGAGTGCTGAGAGCAGAGCGGAAGAACAAAGCTGTGGTAATCAGCTGACGCATCAATATGGATAGATTTGGTGAATGATGACAAAGATGGGTTGTTGATGCAAGATTAACAAAACCCTGGAGGGGACAGTCAATAGAAATATAAGATCGACTGGCCTTTTTACCCTTGAAAAAGTTAAGTATTTTAGGCGTGAGAAGAGAGAGAGCTGGGTCTCTTTAGCTTGAAGAAGAGGAGGCTGAGGGGTGACCTCATTAATGTCTACAAATATATCAGGGGTGGGTGTCAGGAGGATGGAGCCAGGCTCTTCTCAAGGTCATCTAGTGATAGGGCAAGGGGCAGTGGGTGCAAGCTGGAACAGGAGGTTCCATATAAATATCAGAAGGAACTTCGTTCCAGTGAGGGTAATGGGGTAATGGAGCATTGGAATAGGCTGTCCAGGGGGGTTGTGGAGTCTCCTTCTCTGGGGATGTTCAAGACCCACCTGGCTGTGTTCCTGTGCAACTTGGTCTAGGTGATCCTGCTGTGGCAGGGGGATTGGACTAATGATCTTTCGAGGTTCCTTCTGATCCCTAATGATTCTATGATTCTATGAAATCAGCAGTATTGATACAGAAACACAAAGCTGGGTTCTGTAAGTGAATTTAATGAGTGCTCTTATGTATTATTCTCCTCATTGACTTCCCTGATACAGTTTTGTCTGAATGCCTTAGAACAGACTTAGTACTTGACTCTGCCTGTCAGGCAGGTAGGGTACAGACTAACAGACAATATGGTCCTTGATCCAAATGTTACTTGTCCATGTATCTCACTGAAAGGTGTGTGAACACATGCCCACAGTTTCCTAGGAGAATTTCAAGCTCATTACTCCTATAATCCTGAATATACTACTGCATTGCTGTGCCTCCTTTACTCCCTGCCACTGCCAGTAGCCCTGTCACCCATATAAGTGGTAGCTTGGCTCACAGTTTTCTGTTTCATTAGGGAAGATGCCTATGGAGAAACACAATTTTTCTGTCTTGTAAATATGTAGAGGTCTGTCATAGAAAAGCTAGTAAAGTGCCCTAATAGAAAAGAATTAATGATTGTCCTCACGTATCTTGAGTAACCATCATGATTTGCATTTATAATGCTTATAGCTAGACAGAAAACTGTCTGAAGATGCAAAATATTTCTGCTTTATACAAATCCTCTGATGCCTCCAAAAAATACTGTAGAAGGTTTTTCTCAGCTGTTTTAGGAACTACTCACTCCCAGTGCTGACTAGCATATACACATAGGAAGTACCAGTGTTTTTACCTTTACAACTCGGTTATCCAGTCCTTTGGTATGTTCTTCAAACTCCACTCCTACAGTGAAATCCAGGTCATAGTTTCTGAAAGTACTGAGTGTTTTTGTTTTAAAACTGTCCCCATTTTGTATAATTTCCTTGGTTTGTTTCAAGTGTTTTGCAATCTTACGAGTAGCAAAATCAATACCTGCCAAAACCAAAAAGGGTTGCAATGAAACTTCCAGTATAATATAACATAATTAATATAATATAACATCATACCATATCCCACTTTTATGTATAAAAACCAATCAAATTTCTACAAACAGTGCTTTCACCTGCAACATTTTGCATGGAGAAAGATAATCTCAAATAAACCAAACCCTGTGTTTGCAAGTAGACTTTTAATTTGAGGTGTGATTATAAATTTATTTATTTACAAGTATCTGTAAGTGTGTCATGAGCAAAGCTGCAACATACAGAATCAAAGAATAAATGTGGTTGGAGCATACCTCCTAGATCACCGAGTCCAACCATACCTACATCATCAAAAAACCCTGAATATCTGTTAGACTGAAAAACACAAAATAGCCCTCTCCATGCTGCCACTACAGCATTTCATGAAGCACTGTGTCTGCATTCTTCTTAAATGCCTCTAGGGATGGTGACTCAACTGCCTCCCTGGGAAGGCCCTTCCAGTGCTTTACTACTCTTTCTGGAAAGAATTTCTTCATAAGATCTAATCTAAACCTCCCTCTCTATGATCTTGCCTGGTACTGAAGACAGGCTGATAGGCCTGTAGTTTTCTGGATCCTCTTTCCAGTCCTTTTTGTAAATAGGCATCACATCAGCCACCTTCCAGTCATCTGGTGCCTCCCCTGTTGGCCGTGATTGTTGAACAATGATGGAGAGAGGCTTGGTGAGTTCTCCTGCCCGCTCTCCTGTGCCATCTGGCCACATAGACTTATGAGTGTCTAGGTGCAGAAGCATATCATTAACTACTTCTTCCTGGATTATGGGGAATTTGTGCTGTTTACCATGCTTATCTTCAAGATGAGGAGGCTGAACACCCTGGAAACAGTTAGGTCTGTCCATTAAAGAGAAAGGCAAAGACAGCATTAAGTAACTCAGCCTTTCCCTCATCATTGGTTCTAAAGTGTATCGTCCTCCCTCCCGACAACCAGTAGTGACTAGATGTTGGCATGTTAAATCATCTGAATCTCCAGGTGCTTGGAGAGCATGATACAACAGGGGCTACTAGGATTGACATTGCCTTTTTGGCCATGGTTTAATGAATACTTTGTTTAATGAAGACCTACTTGCTGTCTACAACTACTTGGAGTTGTAGAGATGCAGGGGCTGCTGTCTTCTTACAAGTAACAAATTGTAGGACAAGAGGAAATGGTCTCAAGTGGTGCCAGGGGAAATTTAGATTGGACACGAGGAAAAAATTCTGCATGGAAAGGGCCTTCAGGCCTGGGAACAGGCTGCTCAGGGAGGGTGTTAAATCACCATCACTCGCTGTGTTTCACAGTCATGGACGTCTGGAGCTTAGATGCAGGGTTTAGGAGTGGCCTGGGGACAGTTGGGTTAATGGTTGGACTTGATGATCTTGAAGGTCTTCTCCCACCTAAGCAATTCTATGATTCTGTGGTTCTATGAATTTGAAATTTCTTCTATAATGAAGATTATACTAATAAATAAATTGAAACAAATCCCTCACCCATTATTGTTAGACAATAGACCCAGAAAAAATTGTAGTAGAGACAAATTCAAAATTAGACTCCCACAAGGTATCAAACTAGAGCATTTGACACCTCCTGTTTAATCTTATGTCAACATTTTGTGCTGTACTGATCTCTTTAACACCTTTGTTTTGTTTGTGTGAAGAGCAGCATCATGATGTAAGCAACTGCTTGCAGCCTAATCAGTTTCCAGAAGGAGAATCTGTATGGATGACAGTTTGCCCCAGACAATCCCCCTGATGCCAGCTGCATTACCATCTGCAATAAGTATTTCTGCGTGGCCAGCAGTAAATCTTAGCACAGTGCAATATGCAAATGAAATAATCTAACACACTTCTCCAGGACACTGAAAAATGGTTGAGGTTTGTTAACCATGCTTTAGTAGCTTCGTGTGGGAGTTAATCATTGTCAGCTCAGCAATGCCATGTACTAATGGAGCCCTTTTTGTTTTGGTAGATTCATTATACTATTTGTGAAGTACTAATTGAGTAGAGTAAGACATTGGCTTGAAGAAAATGGAGACATTTTAATACGGGTAATAATGGTCTTGTTCAATATTTGTATTCAAGACTTCATGGGTTAATTTTATCTGCTGTGGTAGATTTAAAGTATCTCTGATTTACAGCCAGGTAATATAAAATTTAGTTCTGTCTGAGGAAAAAAAGTCTAAATTTGTAAAGAAAAGCTATTTCTGACTAATGTATTAGTCTTGCAGGTCCTGAAGAAAAGCAAGGGGAGATTTTATTAAAACATGGCTTCTGTAACTGCATTTTGAACAATACAAGCAATAACGATTTGATATATTATTTTATAATAGTACATTGAACTACTTTGTAATGTGATAAGAACAAAGTTTCTGTCTTAAAAGGCAAAACTATTAATTAAATATAGAAAAGCATAGGCATTAATTAAAAGGAAAGAGGAATCCCCAAAATCTCAGCATGCTTTGAACCTGACCACTTCGATACTTTAAATATCAATAACTTGCAACATTGGTTTGGGTGATTTTTGGGTTTTTTGACTAATTGATTTTTCAGCTTTTAACTAGTGTGACTTACAGTGTATATGTGCCTGTATACAAAAAAAATCTTGATGTACTTGGGAAAGGCTTGATTCACGCTACTGTTGCAAATAGCTCCTGTAGTCTAGATCCCATTTTAGCCTGAATCCATTCATAGTTTTTCCTATTTTCCAACTGGGATATGTAAGATCCACTTGATTCAGCAGTAAAAAAGCCATAATTCATCTGCTGATTGATATGGTTCTAGGGGTTCTACTGAGATGCAGTGAGGAACTGCTGCAACCCAGCTCTTCTGGCATTTATAAAATTGAGAAGTGGATTATTTATTATAAAAGCATCAGACTATAAGGATGACAATAATTCAAG
Organism: Upupa epops; assembly: GCA_013397515.1. Classification (NCBI taxonomy): domain Eukaryota; kingdom Metazoa; phylum Chordata; class Aves; order Bucerotiformes; family Upupidae; genus Upupa; species Upupa epops. The sequence goes on from VZRI01001952.1 coordinate 99,312, forward strand.
TTGAGTTTAAAGCTCATTTAATTAATATTTGTATAACAACCATTGGACACTAAATTGTTATGGAATTTAAGTGAAAAATCAGTTTCAGTTCTACAATGGTTAAATTAAAATTCAGAGAAGTGCATGTTATTAGCAGCTTGTATCCTCTTTCCTGACATTTTCCCTGAATTTTAAGACAAACACAAGTGAAATGTTACAGCTCAACAGAAATAAATACACAAGACGGCTCCTAAGGGCTATCAATTTTAAGCATAAAAATAACATGCAGGTTTGAATTACATGCTAATTTACAAGTCAGAGCCAGACAGAGTCCTCCAATCTCAGATAAATTAGCCCACTCTGATAGCTGTTCTTGTCTAAGCTTTATAGACATCGTGCAGGGTAAGGAAACAATGGCCCTTTATGCATTTTGTCTGTGATGTAGTGGAGTTGGGAGAAGATTCTGACTCCTCAGATTGCACCTGCCATCTGTGTATAAATCTAAACCCTGTTCTTTTGTGGGTTTTAGAAAGCAACTGGATTACTGCAGTGGTAGAAATGTGATGATAGTTCTCTCAAGGCAAAACCAGAGTGTTGTGAAGGAATTCTTGAGACATGTTGGTGTCTTCAATTATTTTTTTCAGCAAATTAAACTTCTATATCACTGCTGTCCTAAGTAGAGGAAGGATTTCTTCCATACTACTTGCATAATGATGATGACCTGGAGCAAAACGTTTATGTCTTTGTGAGAACAAAAATGCTTGAAAGGCAATTTATATAGAAAAGATAAAAGAACACATTCTTCTCATAAAATTATCTCCAGTCATAAAAAAAATTAAGTCAGTCAGTGTGGGGAAAATAGATGTACAAACAACATAAACTTGATCTAGATGTACAACTGACAAAGATATTGTCTGCATTCAGCTAGTAGTGTTTTGGTATTCTAGCAAATTTTGGAACTTTACAGAGAGTATCCTCTTCAGCAGCTGTAGCTATCAGACCTCTCATGAAGATAAAGAGGCTAACAGAGGAGTAAAGAGAAGATGTCTAAAGAGCAGAACATCTCTTATTGCATGCACACGTGTATTGCTATATTCAATAGTGGCTGTGGCCAAGTGAATTTAAGCTTTGTTAAGCATGGAAACATATGGTTAAAAACTCCGGTGAACTAAGTCTTCTTTCTGTATAAGGATGACGTCCATGAAAATTGCCAGAAATTTCTGCCAATTTAGCTTTAGATGCCTTCAGAGGCTTTTGTTGCCTTCACCACACAACTAGTACGTAGCACTTCTGCCCCTTCAAAGCACTAACTGAACACTATTGTTGCTTTAATGATATAGAACATCCTATTCCTCTTTTAACAGATGCAGGCAGATTGTAGCTTCACTCTTACACTAAGTATAACTAAGAATTAAAATAAAGCTTCTTTCTTTATCTGAAACTCTGATTGGTTTTTTTAAATTATTTTTAATTATTTCTTTTTCACAATCTGTATCTGTTTATTCATTTCTCTAAATAAAAACTAACATTTTTGGCTACAAATCTCTTGCTTATATACTTAGATCACTGTAATTATATCTACATTGCAATTTGTTGATTTTAATGTGATTGTCAGAAAGCCTTATACCACAATGTACATTAGAGAAATAGTCCCCATTTTTAGAAGGGTTTTATATAGTTATGATTTTCTTAATTTACCTAAAGCAACCATGTAGCCTTCGAAGTTTTCATTGCTTTCCATTTCCCACGTCCCATTGTAATCAGCCGGCATGGTGGCAGGAGCTTAAAATCAGCTTCAGACCAAATGGTGAGACTGGAAACAGGATCTGCTAAAAGAATGTTTTATAAACCTTTTCAAACCTTTTTTTTTAAATAAGTTTTATGGTCTTCTAGATAATACGGTTTAAGGGTCAGAGTGATAACCCCATAAAACTTTGCCTTCATTAACAAGGTTCAGGTGAACAGCTGGCAGAGAAGGAAGACTTTCTGAAATATGTAGTAACACAAGATATGATTTTGCAGTGACCTTTGTAAAAGACTACTGGCTATTACGGGATTACTTTGAAATGCACTGAACAGAATGGTCAACCCAGTTCAAGTTTCCAAGGTGAATTCTCTTTTTTCAGTTCATTTTTATGTGTCCCATTTCCTTATGAAGAACCAGTTTTACAGAACTCACACTGAAAACTGGAGTTGAATCTTCACTAAATGCAAGGCAAGGCAGAAAAGGCAATATTTCTGTTGAAAATAGGTTTTTTTCCTTTGATTTTCAAACTATCTACATGCTGATACCTGGATTTATGTAATGCAATAGCAAGTTTAGCAAATGTAAATTAAATGTAAATAAATAATAATTAGTATCACTCCTATCCTTACAATGATTTTTAGTTACTCTGAAACAGAGCTCTTTGTGCTAGAAAGGTATTTCTTTTCCAGCAGCGTTATGTTGTTGTAGAGAAAAGCACAGATTTCTATTGAAGAAATAAGCACAACCAGAACTTTTCTGAATGTAGGATTTGATTATGCAGTAGAACTTTATCAGAATTTAAAGCACTAAAAGCAAATTAATATCAGTTAAGGTTTTAAGTTCTTTGGCTGTAATTAGTCATGGTAATTTACAGATGATTCTACAGATAAATTAATCGAAGTGATCAGGAAGGAGTCCAATACTCATTGCTTTTCTTTTCCTCTTCTTTATTTTTTTTACTTATAAATGGAAATATTATGAAAAATCTTACTAGGGATGTACTAAGGACTGGAACTCCAACTCAGAAATAAGTAAATTGAAGGGCTACTGATCCTACAATGACTTCTGTATAATTTCCCTTTGTTAAAATGTAATGTGAACTCCCGCAAATGCTGAAAAGTTATACAGAGATTAAAAAAAGGAGAGTCTCTGGGGCTGGATTCTTAAAATGCCTTTGCGTGATACTTAACTGTGTGATCTAATTTAAGAGAAGGAAAGGAAGTATCTTTGTCCATACCTACAGGAGATGTTAACCAGGTTTTCAAGCAGCCATCAGACAAAGGCTTAAGGAACTGCAGTAAGTGGAAGTGGGGTGGATTCCTATGTGAATGTACAATGGAAGACATTTGTATTCCTAACTGTGGAGAGCAGTTTGCCTACTGACTAGGGCAATGTTTGAAGTATTTAAATAGGCAGAAAGTACCTTTCTAAGAGATAAGCCTCAGTTTAAGCACAGTTCATTGATCTGAACACTTCTACTTAGCTGTATCTTTTCACTTTATGAATTTCTAGATGAAGCACTATGGACAGTGTTATGCTGAAAGTGAAATTTGGAAACCTTAGTCTTAAAACATCATTCTGCAGTGATACTATGTGATACTTACACAATAGTAAATGATTCCACGTAGCTTTGTGGACTTTGTTTCTTAGCCTCCACATTGCATCATTGCATCAACATAATTACTATTATTTATGATTGTTTATTCACAGGATATGTACATTGTCGTTCTCAAGCCAAGCACTCAGAGCCACTCAAAATCAGCTGCATAAGCATCATCTATTCCCTTGTGAATGCGTGTAGTAATCATTAAGTGCGTTATCACAGTTTTTCCAGCTGGAAGTTACTGAAGGGACAATGTCCAATTTACAAGCAAGTACTCTGCATTTTTACAGTAGTGCTTTGTGTCAACCCTGGTTATTTGTTTAAATAACTTTTTTGGTGGTTTTTCAGTGTGTGTAGTATTCCATATTTGGAATTCCCTAAGCATATGCTTATCCATCACCCTGGAACAGCTCTTTTGAGCCTTTTCAGGTAAATATGCAACAAGGAGGTTTACAGACACTAAATTTAACTAACCAAAGAACTGGCTAAGTGGGGGATTAATTAAACATGAAATACTGACTTTACAGGGTTCTCTGATGCTTCATGAGCTTTTAAGGAGTGCTGTGATAGGATCCACAAAGAGAATTTTCAGTTTACAAATCAGTATCTTGATAGGTAGTAAAACCTCTACCACATCTACAGAATCAGGAGACAGCATGGAGGCTGTTAACACAAATGTTTTTCAAGCCCTCTGTGGATAATTGTAAGTCTGCAGATAACTGACCCACCGAATCCTCAGCATTCTCCTGAGTCTGTGCCTTGCGAGCTAGACCGACCTGCCTCTAGTCATATTGCAGTTCTAAAATGTTGACTTTATGTCTTAGAAATTATTCTGTTTCCTCTGTGCATATTGTGTCTATGCTACGTACGTAGAGAGAAACAAGTTTTATGGTTAGAGTTGTAAGAACTTAATAAAGCAAAAACATCAACAATCTGAAGATTTTCGATAAAAGCCTCAGTAACTTTTTAATTCTTTATATGAATTCAAAGAAATAAAGATGGTTTTTATTCCCTCTGTCCTACAAATCAATTCTGATTAGAAGTAGTCTGAAATAAAATTAAGCTTAGGTTAGACATGAGGAAAAAATTCTTCACTGATAGGGTCATCAGGCCTTGGAACAGGCTACCCAGGGAGGGGGTTGAATTGCGATCCCTGGGTTTATTTAAAAGTCATGGACATCTGGAGTTTAGGGAGAAGGTCTAGACTCTGTCCCAAGTAGCCTTGGGACAGTTGCGTTAGTGGTTGGACTTGATAATCTTGAAGGTCTTTTCCCATCTAAACAATTCTATGATTCTATGACATGCCATAGGAAAAGCCTAGGCTGACAAGATTGAAAAATGAAGCTCAACTGTGGCTTCTTCAGGATGAGTCAGTCGTCCTGAATGCTACTTCTAACATTTGTCTCCAGTTCCTCTCTCTGCATCTGAGAACTGCCAAGAGAAAAAATCCTGTATGGGTAGCTGAACAAAGTTTAGCCTTCCTGCTATCAGAAAGTGCTCTCTCCAATAAAACGATTATGCTGGGTAGCACTGCTGGGAACACTATATAAAGAACAGGGAGACTGGTCAAACAGACTTTTTTCCTGTCAACTTTTGAGCATGGGTGTTACAGCATCCTTCCCACTGTGTTCTCGCCTCATTTCATCTTCCTCTTAGATGATCTAACATGCCTACATAACACAGGAGAGAAAAGCCGTGTACTCCTCCTATCAGCCCCTACACTTCTCATGCTTGACAGCCGGGACTTCTGCCTGTAGTTATTGGATTGTTGTTTAACACATAGAAATATGGCAAGCTGTGGTATTTCTTTGCAGCTGAATTCCCCCAGAGGATTCAGACAGAAGCAGCATGGTCACAGACACCTATTATTATTTTTAACTTGTCCGCACATGTGCACTCACTGGGTTTATTTTTATTTGTAAGAATATTAATCACTTGAAATGTATTCAGTGATGGCTACTACTGCCAGAACTGTAAGAGCTGCTGTATCACCAGGCTTGGGGCTCTGTTCTGCACAGACACAAGTTGTCATGCTGTGATGATTACAGGTGAGTTGGAGGGAGGCAATGTACTTCTTCTCAGTATATATGGCCTTGGGGATTCAGCTGGGTAAAGAGAATCATCAACTATGGAGCAAAGAAGCATCAAGAGCAGTAGAGGATTCCTGTATGGTGGGAAAGGATAGAATGGAAAAGGTGTTGTTTGCAAAATGAGCACAGTTTTTCATTGTACATAGTATTTCATTGCCTAGTTGTCCACATATATCAAATGTCACTAACCTACCTTGGCTATCCGTAGCATACAGGCATTCTTGTCAGGTCAGATGGAACTCAACGTAACCAGATGTACCTCAGGCTCTTGGAATTAGAGTTTTGGGTTCTACACTTGGGCTTGTTTGTTCAGGTCTGACCCCTACAGAGAAGGAATGTAAGTCTGACCAGCTGTACATGTGGTTGTTGGTTAACACTGTTTTATGTCAGTTCTAGCTGATACTGCCCAAACAGAAATATGCAGGAACAAACTTCTTTTTTAAACCAAAGAGAAGGGAGCATCTCCTCATTCACACCTTGTTAGAGGGACATGTCTGACATCTTGCTGACAGAACGGTTGCCAGTGCTGTGGCAGGATGAGGACATACACAGCTTGCAGTTATGCCAATTTGCCACGTGTCATGTTTACCTTCAGTTGGAACAAAAGTGCTTGAAAGTATGTTTTTAATCTCTCTTCTAGAAATAAAATAATTGGCTTTCTGCCACTGGATTTTTTTGTCAATGACTGTCCATCTTCACTCATTCTTACCTGTTTTACTCCATCTGCTTTTCCTGGTGTTGTCTGATGCAGGTGTTACACACTTTAATACTTACTCTCCTGTCTAGCTATGGACGTGGGTTTTGCTTTTAGAGATTTCATGATGTCATTAGTGATCCTGATACTGAGTTTGATAATAGTAACAATTCATCCAGTGGATCATACTGGGTTGAGAACGCATTTTATTGAAGTGGTTTGCACTGTGAAACATTATGCTGCAGAGAAATAAAATCCAATGGATAAAGCCAACCCCAATTTTATAAATAAACAGGGAATGCTGGATTTATTTCTTCCTTAATTTGTTCCTGAACACTTACTCAGTGCTCTTTATCCATAAGCTTTAAGGGACCAGGTAAAAATCATTAGCCTTTGTGAAATCAGAACTTAGGGAGTGACATGATTTGGCCAATGAAATAAGCCACTAGTCAGAGCAAATTAGTGAGGAAATCTCTTTCTATTATCCACTAAAGCAGCTTCCTCCTGGGATAGCTTTAATGTAGATTGAAAACCTGGACCCACTTTAAGTGCTTTGTCACTGCCATTAAGGCTGCTGCCTGAGTTTCCCTTTCAGAGATTTTTTCAGGATCTAAATTCCCTGCCTGAGCTCTGCATTAATTTCTGTAACTGTAATCTATAACTTAATCGTATTTATTCTATGGCAAAGTTTTGTAATTGCAACTGCCACTTCTTGTCGCCATCAGATAAAGGTTTTGTTACCAGACACTGAACAGGAATACTGATTGATGGGGTTTGCATAAAAAGAATCTATAGGAAGCAGGGTGAGGTTTTTTTAATGTGGTGCTTCCATGACAAGCACAATTTAGCCAAGAAAATGTGCATCTCCCTTAGCCTGTTCATGCCTGACTGTAAAAGGCTGAAATGTCATTTTAACGGAGGGTCTCATCCTTTAGAGTAACATTTTAAAGAATCAGTTTTGTCCAGCAGAAATAGTCCTTTTACCTCACTTGGAGAACTATTTGTAGGAATACTTGAAGTATGTTAGGCCTGAAGTTTTCACATAGCTCAAATGGTGTGATTTCCTGATGCAAAGAAAGATTTTGCTAAATGTTCTAAACCCCAGAGGAAGAGAAAAAGTCAAATCGGTGTAATTCTGACTTTACTGCAGCCATTCTTGTGACAGCCTCAGGGAGATAAAGCCGCTATCCCGGAAGGACTATGAATTAGGTCCAGACATACTGATAAGATGCTACAATAATAGTCTGTTATTTGTTATTCTGTTACTGGTTTTCTTTCATTGTGTTGCTACTAGTTGCTCTTGTCCCAGTCCTAAGAGAATTCCCAGATAGGTGAATTTATCAATTTTCTGAGCTATGTCTTTTTGCCATAGATCAGGTTTACTGTTTTAGCCAGAAAAAATTAATAAATCAGTAACCAAGAAGCTAAATATTGTTGGTAACTCAATCCCATCATCCTATGTTATGTGCTGCCTATTTCAGAACTCAGGCAAAACTCTGCTTCCTGTTCATGAAGGGAAGATGTGTTGGAAATGTCTTACCTTTATTCCCCTCACAGTGCTCTATGTTTATTCTTCTCTGCCTGCATCTCCAGATCCACAGTGGTGGTGCTGCGGAGCAAAAGGCTCTGCCTTCATCCTCCCATTTCCTTTTGAGAAATGAAGCTGGTGCTTAATTTTCCAGTGCATCCTAGAACTTACTGGAAAATACTGTATTGTATTAACAGTGGTGCCTAGATGTCTGTCTGTCTTGTGGTGAATTTCTGGTTTTAAAATGGCAGCATTTTGATGGAAATAGAATTTAGGTTGCAAATGCAGAGTAATTCAAAAATATATGATTAGAAAAATACCACTATTATATTATGCGGTTAAACAACTTGGTGTATTCTTAGTCAAATGCAGAAGCAAAACATTTGACACTGCAAGTAACCAGGTGTATAACCACACCATGAAGGGAAGAAAGGGAAGGGAAGGGAAGGAAAGGAAAGGAAAGGAAAGGAAAGGAAAGGAAAGGAGGAGGGAGGGAAGGAAGAGAGGAAGGAAGGGTGAAAGGGAGGGAGGAAGGGAGGGAAGGAAAGGGAATACAAAGAGAAAAGAAAGGTCCTCACTGATGGATGTAAAAGTGTATTTTTTATCTGTAATGCACCATATTATTAGATAAATGCTTGCATAGAGTGTTGCCAGAAAGAATGTAAAGAAAATGAATGAATGAATGAATGAATGAATGAATGAATGAATGAATGAATGAGGGAGAACAACCATGTTTACCTCTGTTTTACCAAAACTCTTTGGTACTTGAAGCAAAATAAAAAAATAAGCACTCTGGTCACTAGAGATTTCCCCACTTGTCCCTTTCGCACAATATTTGGAGTTGCAGTTCTTAGTTCACCTTGATGGTATGAGAGTTTCCAGATGTTGTGAGTTTCGAGCAAAGAAAAAATAAATATAGAAACAATGATCTCCTTTTCATGAACATGAGCACAGGCTGGCTGCATGTAGAAGCAGCAAGTGTCAGCTTTGACCCCTGTGATGGCAGCAGTAAAAACAGCTTGAGCTTCTGTACCATTAGACTCCTTGTGAGGAATCTCCTTTCATGACATGAAAGCAAAGTCCCCTGCAGAAATGAATGTAGTACTTTTAAAAATATAGATATCTGGGTGGTTCTTTTCTGACTTGCCTAACGTAAAGAAGAGCATTTGTGGAAAGTGATATATCTCTTAGAATATGTTACCATTGCCTTTGTTGCTGGTAAAAGACAACCCTGTCAGTGAAAAGCAGCTGCTTTAGTTATCAGTGGATTGTACTTCATTGCTTCCCAGTTGAAAGATGAACTTTCTGCCTGAATTAAACTTTCTGCCTGAATTAGCTCTATTACCATCAGGACCCTATTACCATATCTGAGCCCTATGGATGGACAATGGTGACATTCTTTTATGCCTGCCAATCACTGCAATATGCTCATTGCCTTGGAAGCATTTTTTGCTATCTCTGCTTAGCAAAATATCCTTCTATGAGTAGAAGGATATGAGTCCCTACTTATGAGTAAAGGTTATATTCCTGCATGGCAATTGGAGGTATCTGTGGTTTCATTAAAGACATCATATCATTGTTATAACCTTTTATATATAGTCTATTAAGCCAGTGCTCATTAGTCTGAGTCTCTAATGGGATGCTTTGAAAGTTCAGATTTATCAAAAGCAGCCCCAAACTGTTCCTCCTTTTCATTAGTGCCTGAGCATGCAGGCTGCAGAGTGATCTGCCAGCACACCTACACAACTCTTTGGGTTCTGTCAGTGGATTGCATCGTGTTTTAATAGCTTTGTATCATGGAAGAAATCTCAGTTACCTTGCAGAATTTTCAGTGCAGGTAGTGGATTGAATTTAGATATCTAATTACATCAAGTAAAAATACTTGCAGTAATCATGGAAGTAGCTACTGTCAAAACCCTTGGTGTAATTCAGGTAGTTTTGCTGTCCTTTCAAGTAAAAAAATAATGAAAAAAGTGTTATTTAAGCAAATACTTTCATTGCTAAGAGATCAAATTCTCAGAGCACCAAAATGACCTGTGGTGCACCTTTACAAGGCTGAGCCTTCTAGCAGTGGGGAGCACTGGTAGTAGAAAAGGAAGGAAAATGAAGACAGGAGAATCTTGCTTTGCCTGAGCTGTTTCACAAACACTTTTTTTTATCCTGGGGCATGTTGCACTCCTAAAGAGTTGTAGGGAGTCCAGAAAGAGCTTTACCTCACGAAGAAATACTCCTATGATAAGTGCCCTTTTCTGTAGATACTTATTGCCTTTAATTTTTCTCTTTACCCAGTCATTTTTTAGGAGGAGGAATTACCAGGTACGGTGTCTGATACCCTGCGTTTAGGCACATGATCGACCCGGTGTCTTGAAGTTTTATGCTTCAGAGATGAACTGTAGTGACCCTTCGGTGAGTCCTCTAATTGAGAGCTGTATTTATTTTGCTATTGATGGTGTGATGGGGCTTTTTTTCATTTTTATTGTGCAGGAAAGACTTAAGAGGAGACTAATGCTAGAACAGGCTGCCCAGGGGGGTTGTGGAGTCTCCTTCTCTGGAGATGTTCAAGACCCTCCTGGATTTGTTCCTGTGCAACTTGGTCTGGGTGATCTGCTGTAGCAGGGGGATTGGACTAGATGATTCTATAAGATTCTATAATGTTATTGAATTGGGGATGTAGTCCACATTTTCTTTTGCTTCATGAAGATTTAGGCATTCCTGCTTCAGATCTTTAGCGTCTGATGAGACGATCTGATTAATCTGAGCTGAGCTGATTGTTTTCCCGTTCACTTACTTCAGGGAATATGTGACTGAGGAGGCAACTGAAGTTGCACAAGCTTGAGTGGCAAGTGCTGCATCATAACTTTTCAAAGTATCTGTGCGACTGAAGACAGAAAAAGGTTCTCCTAAAATAAACCCACATGGTGTTCAAGTACATTAGGTGCTACTACCTGTTAATTTTAACAGTTAAGAACCTGATAAGGTTTTTGAGTAACCTTAGCAGTTTAAGGACCTGTTTCTTTTGTCACTAACATACATATTTGGGAATACAGTCAACAATACATAGCATCATGCTGGCAGCTGAAAGCAGAAATGGGATTTTGTGCAGTGTGGCACTTGGAATGTCTACCAGGGAGACTGGATGTGTGAGAAGAACACATTATAAAGAATTGCATATATGTTGCAAAAAACATTCTCTCAAATTATCTGAAAGGTTTTTGGGAGACATTTGTTTTGTGTTACATTGCACAAAAGGTAACAAAGTTCTTAATGGAAATTTGTGGGGTTTTGGTCCTTAAGGAGCTGGAATCACTGTGTTTGGAGACTGCTTTGCTATGGAGCGCTGATATTCTACTTTCTATTTTGCTTTGTAGTGAATGAGTCATTTGTTTCGGCATCATTTAGGACAGTGTGAAATCAAGTTTGCAGTTCTGTTTGTCTAGCTCCTACATCAGCCCCCATGTCTGAGACTGAGTGAAGCCAATGTCAGACCAAGTTTTGTGATGTGTTACTGCAGCAGCATGTCGTGAAAGTCTGTTCCATGCTATATGTTCTTTCTTAGGTATAATAGGTCTACAAGTCACAGGTGAGTCACTGCATCTGTGAGCAGCTCTGGAACTGAGAATGTATCTGTGTTTATATCTGTGGAATGGTTTAGCATGGGGCTTAAAATAGCTTTGGGTCGGTGCGTGTAATTCTAGAACAATAACCAGCTCTCACTGAGAGTTCAACAGGCAATGAAGCTACTTTTGCCAGAAAGACAACAGTTTATTGAACCCATCACCAAGAAGAAAAGGAAAAAAACCCACTTACATGAAAGAATCAAAAAGGTAAAGCAGAGGCTGTATCACAGTGCCTTTACACGCAGTCTGAGAGAAATAGGAGACTGCTAACACATCAGGTTTTGGCCTTAGATGGGAGCTCTGGGGTAAGAGAGTGTTCACAAACACTTATGCCATAACAGCCACCACACACAAACACACTTGCACCTCACTGTCCAGAAGAGAAAGGGGTGAGGTGAGGTGTGTAGCAGGAATACAGCACAAAATATACATTTGGTGCTTGTGGAAAAGTTCCTTTTTCCAATCCTCGTGCAGTCATCAGCACTCTGTGACGTCTCTGGCATACTTCTAGCTCCCACCAGCTCAAGGCTCTTCTTTGAGGCTACAGCAGTGTCAAATGAGGAGGATGCAACAGAATTCCAGTCTCTCTCTCTGTTTGCCAAAAGCTTAGGAGATCAGTATTTGTCATCTCTCTCTCTCTCTCTAAGCAGAGGCTTCTCTCAGTCTCTGTCAGTGGCAGAATATATTGGATCTTTGCCATCCTGGTGGGGGAAGAGCCAACATGGTGATGGTTACGTGTCATTGCCCCTGTTATGGGAATAAGCTTTTTGGGGTCTCGTCCAAGGGCTTTCCACAGGCCTTATGCAGAGCCTTTCTTCTCCCCTGTGGTCAGGCACCAGGGAGGGTAGAGGGTTAAGAGCTCATCTCTGCCTGGCATCTTCAAAGGTGTTTGCTATAGAAGTGGCTATGTGGAGGAGGTGCCCCCACTCTGGTCCACTGCCCAGGACAGGAATGAGCTGGTGCGGAGTTTCTGTATCTGAGCCCTCAGTGAAACAGGGGAGGGCTGCAGGTTCACCCTCACAGAAGGGAGTTTGCAGGTATGAATGGCTTGTCTCTTTGGCCTCTCTTCATTTGAGCTCCTGTGCAAAAGAGGGCCATGGCTACCCCCACAGAAGAGTCTCAGTTGGGCTGAGACTTTCTCTTCCACCTTTCGGTGGCAGGGGGTTGAGAGCCATTGCTCGCCCCCTCCCTACCCTTGGGGGTTGGGGGAGCTCTCTTTCTCCTAGAGGAGCTCTCTGTCTCTCAATATGTATCACAGCTGAAGCAAGACACAACAAAGATGGTGACATGAACTGGGAAGGAAAGAGAAGGAGGAAGTACTTTATGGACTCTGTCCACCAATCACCTGTAGAGTCCACACACTGACGCAGGAGGTCTGCTGGGAAAGCTAGCTCCAGATTCCAAATAAAATGCTTTTTCAGCATAAAAGCACCACAACTAATACTTGAATATTTGGTAATTTTCAAACCAGAACAATCAGAAATAATGGGACATATGTGTTGGAAAACAGGAGTAGTGACAACTAGCTTTCATGTGACTGGTACTTTAGGCCATATGTTGCCCTTGAATATTTTCCTGAATTAAGTGTCTCTGATCAATGCTGGTTTTCGGTGATGCTGCAAAATGAGTGTTTGGAGTTGCTTGCTTGAGTGTTTAAGTTCTCTGAGGTGTTGCTGTAACATATATAAAATGGCTCTTTTCTCCCCTTTGCCTCTCCAAAAATAAGCCGGGAAATGTCAGCATCAAGAATGGCAGCATAGATTTTGACAGAATGAGTGAAAGATCACACAGGCACTTCACAGAAGTACTACTGAAATGTGTTAACTTCTTCTGCATGCCCTTAACTTGCCCAGCTGGGAAGAAGTGTTGGAAATTGTATTGGTTGAGGATAATAAGCATCAGTGTCTTGGTAAGAAAAGATAAATTGAATCATGCTGATTTAGAATGAGAGAAGGGGAGTGATGAACTGCTGTGAGTCATGTTGCACTTGATTGAATGTTAAATTTCAGTGAGCTAGCTGCATATGTCATGGTTCTGAGCTCTTAACAGATGACAATGGTGACTGCATTGCATTATAAATATGTCCTTTCTGTAATAAGTGCACTGAACTAGCACTTGAGGAAAATTCAGTGGGAATATCAGGACAGAGAGGGATATCTTTCCATTTCAGTGTAGCTTCAAACTCCAGTCCAATTTTGCATTAGCTCTTTCTTCATCTTGTCTTGTGTTTCAGCTCTGCACTTCCATGCTGCTTTGTGTAGCTGAAAGGGGAGGGGAATGAACAGCCAACCAACCTGCCACAGGGAAATGCTTAAAGGGATTCCACAAGGTTGATCAACGGATTCTTAAGGACTGAACATCTTTGCAATTTACTGCTGATAATCACTCTCTGTATATTTTTGCACAATCACAAGCAAATGATAAATGTTCACTACTCTCTGATGCTTCTGCACCCATAACTAACTGCTCCTGCTCCAGCAGTGAATTGTCAGATAGCTGCACATTTCAATAGAGTATTTTGCATTTGAAATGCTCATCACGGTATAGACTCTTTAATTTGCTCAGCAGTAGAGTACCATGAGATAAATGGTCTCTTGTTATGTAAGTAACTTCAGAATTAATGACCACAGGTCATTTTCCATCCTTCTTTTTTTCCCCTCCTTTAGTAAGAATATGTCCCTTGAAATAGGGAATTTTATTCTGCCTCCATGATGTAGAAACTTAATCTTAGCAGTGCTATTGGAGGGGTAGGTGAAGAACCAAAATGACATTCTGCTGAAGTGTTCAGTGTGCATACTTAGCAATTAATATAGAGAAAGTGCTTTCTGTGATAATAAAACATATGGTGCTGATTGGACTCTACTTTTGTGGGCCCTTTTGCTAGATGGAAGTAAATAATGTAAATAAACATTTGCTTTGGGGTTAAAAAGTTCCTTAAAATAGAACTAGTGGCACAACACAGGTAGAAGTCCCAGTCAAACGTGTAACTAACAGAGGTTAAATGGATGAATGGCCATGAATCTGCTACACAATTACAGATGAGGCTGTCCAACAAAAAGAGCATAATACAATATGACACATACCAGAAAGTTTTATTAATGTTATATTGAAGAACTCTTGCTTTTTACTGTCCACTTAAATTTCATATAGTGGAGTCAACCAAATCATAGACATTGATGAATGGAGATGTCTCTACTGGATCTCATAATCCATAGTGTGCCAGAGACTATACCTCTACTGATTAGTCCCGTAAGAGACTCTTCAGGAATGTAACGCACCTTCTTGGTATAATGTATTTGCCATTCAGCTTGCTTGTGTTTGTTTTTTTAATACAAGTGTTACACAGTTCTCCCTCATCTTTATAGTCAGACTGTTGCATAAATGTAAATGGCAACCCTAGGTGTTGTTTCAGCTCTGATTTTCATGAATTAGACTGTAAGAGATGCTCCTAGTCCATGTGTATTTCATACCATAGGGTATTTCAGTGGTGTGATCTGAAATGGGAACATTCTGTTCTCCTGGTGTGTGAAAGGAAAATCTTTAGGAATTAAAACAGTGGTATTTATACACTGGAATCAACCTCATGACTCTATTACATAATGTATCTACTGAAATACTAGGGACAAAAAAATTCCTAGCAGCATGGACAGAATAAGGAATGACTGCCAGCAAACTAAGTGGGTTGCTCCAGGCTGCATCCACTGCTGCTTCTGTTTTCCCAGTAACTCTGTCCATCCTGAACTTTCAGGATCTGAATTTGACTCTGTTGCACCAGGTTTGCTAAAAAACAGTTCTCTCTCTACTTCCCTACAGCTGAAACTCATAAGTGCAACATGCACTCACATACTGTAAAGATAGCAAGGATGTCTTCTTTGTGTGTGTGTCCTTCACTGGAGAGCCAGAGAACTATGAAACACCGCAGTCACCTTCACAAGGTCATACACATCTAGACTGAACACAAACACCCAGGCTGTGGGAAGTGAAGAAGCAGAACAATGATACCTGTAAAACACACTAGCCTTAAGTTTCCCCTCCACTTTTGTCACCTACACTTGTCTGGATTACGCATAGTATCAAGATTGGATTTAACTTCTGGAAGTGGTGAAATGCACCTGTTTGCCTTTCCATTCCTACTGCTTCTGGAAGCAATGGTCCTCCCTTGAAAAATCAAAAATGACCATAATCTGTAAGTAGTGCAGTTGTGCAGAAATACAGGGTTGGCACTGGCAACCTGTAGCTCAGATTGTGTAGGAGATAATAAAATTAAAGTTTGATTCCTGAGCAGTGAGCAAACCTGCATCTGAATTCATGTGAACATCTTGGCTACAGAGTAGCTCTGAAAGTAGGGAGGCTGATGTTTGTCAAGCAACTGTGGGATGTTCTGCATTTAGTAAGCAGCTCTTTTATGGAGGAAGTTTTAAATGACATTTTATGATAACAAATTGTTAAAGGTTTATGGAAACAGCTTGACTAATTTTATACTCGTTATTTGGAGAGCATCATCATGGAAGCAAGGAAGGAACATCATTTCCTTTTCCAGGGGAAATGGTTGCTGAAGTAGAGATAAGAGATTACAATTATAATGACAAGCAATTGAGATGATTTGAAGAGAATGTATTAGAAGTTAAATATTTATAAAGTTTCTCTGTTCCATGTGTGAGAACTGTAGAAGTACTTCTCGAACCTGCCTTTTCTCCACAATTTGAGGAAGGTTACATTCCTTCTGGTTGAGAAGACATTAGTCATTAGCACAATGTTAAACTTGCGTTTGCACCAAATGACCCAAAGAGGAAAAGCTGTCTGCCTGATTGCAATAATAGTAATAATAGCTTTTAACAATTTGCTTTACTTAGCTAGCTGTTAATTGACCCACTTACAAACTTCTGCAAAAAGGGTTTGTCAATGTTATGCAAGACCACAGGGAGTTGCAGGCAAAAATTAGAAGACATCTGGTGAATTAAAGGTTATGAGCTGCCACGTTCTTCTGAAGAAAAGCTAGATGTCAAAAAAGGCTTCAGAAAGCACTGTGCAAAGTTTAATTGTGGGTAGTGGAGTGAACCGTTTCTTTATTGTGTAGTTTTTCATCTTCACATGAGAAGGAAAATACAGGTGGTCTGAAAAAAAAGATGTGTCTTACATGAGAAGATGGAGTTAGTTCCTGATTTTTTCATTGTTCTCTTGCGTTTCTTGGGGCTGAATAGTCAAGACACATCTGGAGGGTGTGCATGGCTATGAAATCAATAATTTAGGATCCTGAAGTAAAAAAGTCTCAGAGTCCAATATTTTTTTTTCAAGAAAAGCATGGAATACTTTCAGTGAAGTGCTGCTCCATTGGAGCTGCTGGTAAAATTCTCATTGCCTTCAGTGAAATCACAGTGTAAGGCACACATTACAGCTCTGTCACTTCCACTGTTCACTACCGGAACACAGGACTACCTGTAGGTCCCTTGCTAAGGCTGTGGAAAGCTTCACAAGGTTAAAAAATTTAGCTTGAAAACCTGATTCTTGTTTTACACCACAAAGCTATTTTGGTTTCATTAAGAATTACGGTACACACGCATTTTTAATGTTTAGTATCTTTAATTGGCATTTCTAAAAATGGCTTCATCAGTAGATATTTGTTGAAAATTATTTGTTTAAAATATTTTACTGTAACTATACAGATCTAACATGTGAGCTTCATTTCTGTGTTGTTATCACCGGTGATCTTCATTACTAGTATGTGGAGATTGGGTGATACATCTGTAAATTCTACTGTTCTTCACTTCTGTATCAGCAGCAGCCTTACTGTACCTTCTTAAAGACCTGCTTACACTTGACTCCACACACTCTTATTTCCTAGGAAAAGAAAGTAGTTTAAAAACACAAGGCTTGCATAGGATGCACGCATTTTACATTCATGTGCATGTCCGTCTTAATTTGAACACACAGTTTTCTGTCAGATCAGATTGGATCCCTTATTCTATTTTCATAGAATTACAGAATTTTTTAGGTTAGAAAAGACCTTTAAGATCATTGAGTCCAAACATTAACCCAACTGTCCCAAGGCCACCGCTAAACCACCAGTAAGCTCCAGATCTCCGTGACTTCGAAACCCAGCCAGGGGTGGCGACTGAACCATTTCCTGGGCAGCCTGTTTCAAGGCCTGATGGCTCTTTCCATGAAGAAGATTCCCTTTTAGCCTATTTTTAATCATTAAAGAAACCATCTGGTTTGAGCTTGTTTTCTGGTGAACCATGAATGGAGAAGTCACTTGTGCATCTCAGATCGTAAAGAGCCAAATACGCTCCTGGTGCATGATTCTCTCTTGTAGTGCAGGCAGTGCTTAGTTAGGCACTCAAGCATGTGTGGGGATGGATGTGTGGAGCTGTCAACTGGTTTTGGTGGATGAAGAAAAATTGATGGAACTTCTAAAGGGACATAAAGACAAGGGCTGCTTTCTTCTTTTTTTTTGTATTACTGTTTCAAGAAGAGTTTTAATAAAGCTGTTTTTAATAAAGATTATTTTAAGGAAACATAAGGCAGAGTTTCCTGGGAAGTTATGCACATTTTCTTAGGAGGAACTTCAATAAAACAACATTATTAAAAACCTGTATACTGAATCAATAACCTTATTAGCACATGTTACTAGTCCCTAGTAAGAGAAAGTGCTTTAAGATCACTTGATGAAACAAGCAGTTATGGTGATTTTAGTTAGATTTTTAGATAGCAACTGGTTTGTTGGTTTGTTCACTACTGTGTGGGTAACTCAGAAGAAGGAGCATGCAGTGAAGGCTGAGAGATCTGCTGACTATGACAAAAACCTACAGGGCAGAAGCAATCAATAGAATAGAAAAGGGCAGTAAAACCCAAAAGGAAGTGGAGGATGGTCAAATAAGTCACTCACATAAAATAGAATCTAAGGAGGAAAGAGAATTACAAAGTACAGACCATGGAATGAAATGGAGAAAATAAGAGGTGATAAACTACTAAATGATGTGGTACTAGTCTCTGCGGGACTGTGGAATGAATTAAATTAACACTGTGCTCATTGTGTAAAGTTCAGTAGGTTCATAAAGCTATTGAAGTATCAATTTTTTAGAGGTAACTGCCCATTGTACCAAAGGACTCTCGAAAGTACAGGACTGTAATCTTAGCTGGTCAAAAATAAGATACTAAATGGGACTCTTTTACTCTGTGTTTAATGGAGAGTGTTACATGAAGAAGAACTCAGAGAAATGAGGAAGACACCATGTGAAGTTCGTGAAATCTAGAAAGTGATAACATTGAAATATTGGGGACTGGCATCTAATGCACTTTGTTACTTCCTTTTCAGGAAGTCATCATAGAATCATAGAATGGCCTGGGTTGGAAGGGACCTCCAAAGGTCTAATCCAACTCCCCTGCAGTGAGCGGGGACATCCTGAACTAGATCAGGTTACCTCACCTTGAGTATCTCCAGGGATGGGGCCTCAATTGCCTTCCTGGGAAACTTGTTCCAGTGTTCAACCAACCTCCTGATAAAGAACTTCTTCCTAACATCCCATTTCAATCTCTCATCCTCTAATGTGAAACCACTGCCCCTCATCCTATCACTACAGGCCTTCATAAACTGTCCCTCTCTAGCCCTCTCTCCATCTGTTGGCCATGCTTCTTTTGATGCAGCCCAGGATGTGATTGGCTTTCTGGCCTGTAAGCTCACACTGTATGCTCACATCCAGCTTCTTGTCCACTAGCACCCTCAAAAACTCTTACTCAGGGCTGCTTTCTGTCACCTCCTCCCCCAGCCTGTGTTGATAGTGAGGATTGTTCTGATCCTGCACTTGATTTTGTTGGACCAAGGGTCACCTGAGCTACTCTCTCCAGCCTGTCCAGGTCCTTCTCTCCAGTTTATCAACAGCACCACTCAGCTTGGTGTCATCTGCAAACTTGCTGAGGGTGCACTTGATCCCACTATCTGTATCAGTAAAAAATTTAAAAATTGTAAACAGTAGAGGTCCCAGTGAGGACCCCCGAGGGACACCATTTATCACTGTTCTGCACCGGGACTTTGAGTCATTGACCACTACTCTCTGTATTTAACTATCCAACCAATTCCGTATCAGCTGAATGAGTCACCCATCAAACCCATAACTCTCCAACTTGGAGAGTAGGATGTTATGGGAGATTGTGTCAAAGGCCTTGCAGAAGTCCAGATGGATGACATCCACAGGTCGTAGATGTAGTTGCTGATATAGTTGCTCTGTCATAGAAGGTCATTTTGTACTGACAGCTGTGTACATGAGAGATGGATTGTGATAAATGGTACAAGAGCTGGTGAGCACAGGGCTGCCAGCAGGAGCTGACAGGTATGACACAGACCTCTTTACAGACCTGCTGAAAAAGCAGCCTCAGGTCAGTCAGGTTACCTTGGGGTAGGCATATAATGAGGCACTAGATGCATATCTGTGTCTAATTGCAACCTGTTTGCCAGCAGAGACTTGCACTGGGTGTCATGGCACCAACCGTTGGATGCTGAGAGGTAGTGTGGAAATACCTTAGTGTGTGTAGAGACAGAGGGAGAGTGTATGCACAAGAAATTATGAAGTCTCCTCGTAATTGCCTCCTTCCTACCCTCGGTGAGCCCGTGATCTCTCCTATGAAGTCATCACCTACACATTAACTTGCTCCCTACCTGCATCATTCCAAGTACATAGTCTTGATGGTAAGAATTGCAATAGACATTCCTTTCCCAAACCAAAATTGTGTTTAGGAATAAGGGGGTTGTGGTTCTTTTGCAAAGATTTCATAACTCTGGAACTGATTTGAGTATTTAGAGACTATTCATTAGATTAATGAATGCTAATGTTCACTTTAGTGAACAGAAATGGGGCTGGGTTTTATTATTACAGCAGGAAGGCTGCGTTTTACCCACACGAGAGAGTGCAATACTATACAGCTGTGTGACAAAAGAACTGGCATCTTCTTTCAGGTACAGTAAAGTCAGAAAGATAGATTGTGATCTGCAAGACCATGATATTTCATGAACTTAACTGCTGTTTTAGGCACTAATGAAGCCTGGCTTGTTATCATTTTAAAAGAACAATTGTGTATTTTCCCCTCATGGCTTATTGTTGGGTACACGATACCACCAGCCTTCACAACAGGTTATTTTGCAACCCCTTATGGAACATTCTATTAAATGTCTTCCTCAGTGTAAATGTTTCAAATTGCTTTTTCTGGACAGACAGTTAACACACAATGAGTGCTGACTTTGAAATCATAGAGTCTTTGTAGGGGGTGGAAAAGCATAATGCCTCCAAATGAAACTGCTGCTTTAGAAGCAAATCAAATGCTGCATTAGCATATGTCAAAATAAGGCAAGATAGCATAGCACTTAGCCTGCTGCAGTACATCTATCCATTTGCTAGAGTGGCTATTAAGACTTCTGTCATGATCTAACATGATCTTACCAGGTGCATTTCATCTCCTTCAATCCACTGGGTCCAACCACGACCTTCTTTTTCTCCATTCTGTACACAGAGCAGCTTGTCTCCATCCCAAGATACAGTGGTCTAACACAACAGACGTGTTCAGAGTTACTCTAGTATCCTCTGGTACTATGATTGGTTTACTTATAGCAAAACATATTGTACTATTAAATAGCAATGATTAATGCATCTCACAAAAAAGGATAATAGAAAGTGTTTTAACACTCAGGATAATTATCAAAGAGATGAGCTTACATACAAAGTAGCTACCCAGCTACCTGTCAATACCTGGAAGGATGCAGTAAAGCTGTTGAAATGTAAGAAAAAAAATATTTTAATACTTGTTGTGTAAAAGTGGCCTCCTCTCTTCCTGCTGACAAACACAGCAGCAGCCAAACATTTCATTTGCCAATGTGCAGACTGATGCTGCATTTCCCAAAGCAGCTCCAAACTCGAGATTCGGTCTGTTTTTTCCAGGTAGGATTTCAGGTAGCTGCTCTGTTCTGCTGTTCCCACTCACTGGCAGCTACAGATGAACAAGGCTTTTACCTCCTGAGCTGTTTATTGCCATTCCTTAATCTTCCCTCTGTCACTGAGCAAAGCAGTTTGGAAGGATCAGCAATTCAGTAACTTTGCCAGGATCCTGCTTTGTGTAACTGCAGCCAGAGAACTGCTTAAGTCAGGACTGTCAGAATCAGAGTGAGAGCAGAGTTGTGGGATTCCACATAAACCTAAGCAGCTCAGCAGGACCCGATTGACAGAACTATGTAAATGTATGAGACTGCTTCCTACAAGTTGTAACACAGGTTAGTCACCACTGACAATCTGCCTTTCACGTGCCCTTCAGATAAAGAGAAGCAACACTTTGTAATAAAAAGGGAAGGGGAAAAGCACACTGTCAGTTGTGCTCCACAAGGATAATTCAGCTCCAGTATTAGCGTGTGGCTTTTTAACCAGCTTATCTGAAGTGAATCTGAGCACTAAATATGGAATTGCTGTCTACCTTGGAAAAGTGTTCAGACACTGCCAGTAAGAGTAGTCAAATATGGAGAGAAGGTGAATTCTGTTCTATCACAGAAGGAAAACTTACTGCATCCCTCTTGTGTGGTTTCTAAAAAGAAGTCAGCCTACATCTATCATCCTGAGGACTAACACCAGTGCAACATTCAAGAACTGCACAGCCCCATTTATTTAATTTGTGTATGTCACAAACAATTAATTCTGAAATAACCCTGAACCCACTATATTTACATGAGTCCAGCCAGCAGCCTCTACCTCTGGGAAGCTTTGGACTAAACAAGCATGGAAAATGAATGACTGGAAAGCCAGATAATCATAGTCAAGGCACTGCTATTGGTCCCACATTGTCTGTTTGCACCATATGGGGTCTCTGAAAGACAAACTCATGCATCCTTGTTAATAAGCTCTCCAATTTGGAAAATATATACAAATGTTATACAAATATACAAATTCTTTTGTTTGCCCTTGTCAAGTGACATACTTAAACCCAGTAGTAGATCACAATTAAAAAAACCTCCAAAGCCTTATCCTTTTAATGTATAAATTGCTAATGGAACAAATTTGGGTAAACCTGTAGTTAAAGTGGTCATCATATTTTAAATCTTCTTCCGTATCTGACTTGAATTTGGATATATAATTCAACAAATAATTCTAGTGGAAGTGAAAAATGTTTCATTTGTAAGTTAACAAAAAAAAAAGAATATATCAGAAAATTAATGCTACCTTTACTGATGGCTTGTAGACATGAGGGATCCTGTGGAACAAAGCATCTATATCTGTACCTTTGCTCTGTAACCACACGTATTTTATCCATTGAGTTAGACTGGCATCAGAGTGATATTTTGTGGGTTTGTTTACAGGTGAATTCAGTGTGTCATGATGAAGTAAGATCCAGCTCTACTAGTGCTACTTCTATACAAAGTCAGTTGTAGAAGCTCTTAGTCACAGAATCACAAAATATTGATGGTTGGAAAGGACCTCCTAGATCACCGAGTCCAACCATACCCACATCAACAAAAAACCTAAACACCTGATCGATGGAAAACCACAAAATAACCCCCTCCGTGCTGCCAGTACAGCCTTGCATGAAGCACCATCTCTACACATTTTGTAAACACCACCATGCATGGTGACTCAACCACCTCCCTGGTAAAGCCCTTCCAGTGCTTCACCACTCTTTCTGGAAAGAATTTATTCCTAAGATCTAATCTAAATCTCTCCTGCCTCAGCTTCAGATCACTGCCCTTGGTTCTGTCATCAGTCATCAAGGAGAAGAGGCCAAACCCCACCTCTCTACAACCTCCCTTCAGGTA
>VZRI01001952.1:122870-134610 GCA_013397515.1 Upupa epops
TGAGTCACATGGTCATAGAAAGAGATCAGGCTGGTTAAGCAAGATCTCCCTTTCATAAGCCCATGCTGGCTGGCTCTGATCCTGTGGCTGCCCTGCAATTGCTGTGAGAGCTCATTCAGGATGATCTTCTCTATGATCTTGCCTGGTACTGAGGACAGGCTGACAGGCCTGTAGTTTTCTGGATCCTCCTTCCAGCCCTTCTTGTAGATAGGTGTCTCTGGTCTTGATAACATTTACTAGTCTGTAACACTTGGAGGCAATTGACAAATGCATTGTAAAGAAATATTAACTTTTTCATCCTGCAAGGGGGACTGTTTCATCTACAAAACAATGCACTTTTTTTTCCGTCTGGCTTTCTTGTTTTTCCAGTCAAGATTAGACATAACTACTTTTCATTTGGGGATAATCACAATAAGTATAATACTACAGACCGTTAACCAAGCTGTTCTATCAGCCAGCATTCTCAGGTATCATTGTTTGCCTTCTCTGTGACAAATATAAATACTGATTGGATATGAGTAAACCATATACTTTCTGATTTTTCTATGCAGCTGTTTTGCTATGAAGGCTATGAAGCACATATTATATTGCAGGGGAACATAAGTTCCTCTTCTTTTTAAGAAGGAACAACCACTCTATAAGAATAAAATTAATCAGGATCATTTTTATCTTCTCTTTCTTTAGGTCAAACTGTAATGTCTCATATAATAAAAGATGCAACTAATGTGAAGACAGAAACTTCTAAAGCAGATTGAAGTTCTTGCATTACAAATACCTCTACTGAGATACACATTAGTATGACCTGAAGCGGCTGTTATAAGCTCTGGATGATGCTAACAGTCACCCTTTACCACCAATGAAGGTAGAACAATGCTTGCCGTAGAACATTCCCAAATATTTGTGTTAGAACTTGGTGGTAGTATTCCAAAAAGAACACAGTAGGTTAAAAGTTTATTCATTGTATATAAGAGCATATATTTAATTTAAAAGACTGAACCACTGTACTGCCATTGTGTAATTAGAAATCAAGCATGTGAATAGACTAGCAAGGCAGTTCTGTATGAACCTCTGTTTGCTGTTGTTTTCTTTTCCAGCACACACTATCAAGATAAAGAAATGCTTCATCTTTTATGTAAAGCAGCTTCTCTTAGAAAAGTAGGATTTTATAATTAACCTTGTTTGCTACTGGTTTGGTAATAGCATTACCTAAGGGTTGCCTGATTACTGTGACTGAGCTGCTGTTTGTATCTAGAATGACTGAAAATCTTTATTAGGGTTTGTTGAGCACAGCACTCAAGCATATCCCTGCCTATTCTTTATCTTCCTCCACAAGTAAGAGGAGGAGTAGGTGCTGGGGGTCACTGGAAAGCTGCAGTATTCCAGATGATAACAAAATCAATTAGATGAAAATGTAGTATTTCTCTAAAACTGAAGGCTCCTACCTTTTTCAGCAGCATGCACTGCTTGTAGGAAAAATGGAAGCCTTAAGTTATTCCTTTCAACTAGGTACTACGTAATCTAGCTGACTGTGATAATACCCAAGATAACTACTTTTCTTAGAGTCATAGAATGACAGAATCATTATGAATCGGAAGGGACCTTGTAAGATCATCTAGTCCAATCCTCCTGCCACAGTATGATCACCTAGACCAAGCTGCACAAGAACACATCCAGGTGAGTCTTGAACATCTCCGGAGAAGGAGATTCCACAAACCCCCTGAGCAGCCTGGGACAATGCTCCGTTACCCTCACTGGGAAGAAATTTCTTCTGATACGGAACTTCCTCTGTTCCAGCTTGCACNTAACTACTTTTCTTAGAGTCATAGAATGACAGAATCATTATGAATCGGAAGGGACCTTGTAAGATCATCTAGTCCAATCCTCCTGCCACAGTATGATCACCTAGACCAAGCTGCACAAGAACACATCCAGGTGAGTCTTGAACATCTCCGGAGAAGGAGATTCCACAAACCCCCTGAGCAGCCTGGGACAATGCTCCGTTACCCTCACTGGGAAGAAATTTCTTCTGATACGGAACTTCCTCTGTTCCAGCTTGCACCCATTGCCCCTTGTCCTGTCACTAGATGACCTTGAGAAGAGCCTGGCTCCATCCTCCTGACACCCACCCCTCACATATTTATCAACATTAATGAGGTCACCCCTCAGCCTCCTCCAAGCTAAAGAGACCCAGCTCGCTCAGCCTTTCCTCATAAGGGAGGCGCTCTACTTAGGCCAAATGATTTCTGCCGTCTTACAGTTTTTTGTGTCCTTAGATATTTTCCTTTTATTACTTGAGCATTAGTGATTGAATCTCTCTGCGTTAAGAAGATTTAAATATATATGCATAGCAACACTATCTTCCTGAAAATGAAAGCTACAAGAAATGATCAAGTAATAAATAAACAATACAGTGTCCTCATTGCTATTTTCAGTTATGAGACAAGGTAGATCTATTAAATATAATATTTAGTAAAAATAAAACAAATCTATTAAGAATATATTTGCATTTTCTCTAAGAACAGTAACAGCAGTGAAGCCTTGCAATAGGCATTACTTCCAGCTTGTGCTGGCTAGTCATATTGACCCACAGCCAGAGTTACCAACTTCTGCAATTTACTGAAATACACTATTTTGTCAGAGAATTTTGTATTTCCCAGCGAGGTCTAAGTGCAAAAACGTTTCATGCTGGCTCTGTACAGTGTTTCTCATTGCCATGATGGCTGCTCTCATTGTGCTTCCTTGTGCCGTGTGCTCTGCAGTTAGGCACATGTATTTTAGAGATGGATGAAAGAAGTGTAATGGCTTAAGTAGACTGTGAAAAGTTTTTGTTAATGTTACACAGATTTTGGAAAAAGAAGAAAAATACATATTTGAAAAAAAAATACAAATATGAATTCTACCTAACCCCCTCCATAAAAAATGTTACTGATTCTCCGTCTGTAGGAGAAACACAGCAGTATCAGTTCTGTTTTTCTTTTCAGAAATGTGTTATGGTGCAGCAAGTGATTGCAGTGCTCTAACAGTGCACAACACACTCTGTGCTCCATCTCAATCCATTAACTATCTGCTTGTGAGAACAACCAGTCATTTTACGACTGTAATTATGATTTAGGATGGGTTAAACAGTGGACAATAGTTATTTAGGTGAGGAGACACAGGAAAAATCCAATTTCAGCTGTGTCTACAAATAACACCAAAGAAAATAGCCTAGAATTTTCATTCAAACATGGCAAAAGATCCAACAAGGTATTGAATAGATTCTCAAGATAAAGCATTCCTCTGTAGTAGGCATCAAAGTGATACCAAGTAAACAGTCTGCAGTGTTGCCATCTGGGTGCAACATGTTCTAATTTTTGCTGAAAGAAGTGCTGATGGAGTAAACTAATGTTGATAGCACAGACAAACTTAATGTAGTTGTGCAGGGGCTTTCTGTAAAGTTGGAGTCACCACCTATGACCTGTTTAGGAAGCATGCTGTACTCTGCTAGCAGGAGGGCTACAACCATGTGCAGGGTATGTCATCTCCGCATCCTGTAACTTCTTTTCCCTCATCCATTTGGCAGGTCAGTGACAGACAAATAACTGAGAAAACAAACTCAACAGAAAAATTAGTGGTAGGATCCCAGTCTCTTAAGTTACTATTGCTGGACGTATTTAGCCATCCTGTAGCTAGGTTGAATAACAAGATATATACCAACCTTTCCTTCTCATACTAACTTCAGTACAACCCCACAGAAGCTCTCATAAATCTCATCTCCCATTCCATCATTCCTAGATTTAGCCATGCAGCAACAGCAATCCCAAAGCTAACTCACAGGAAACGGTGGGTAGAACATCTCATCTCTCAGCTGCTTGTGGGGCTGGCAGATGTGATGTCTTCCAGGAGGTCTCTGTAGCTAGAGATGTTTCTGTAGTTGTGTCAAAGCTCCAGGCAATGTGGGTGACAGTGTGTGGGAGAAGGGGTAAAATCAGTTTTTTGGACAGTGCGTAATGAATAAAACTGTATACAAAGAGCACAAAAACAGGAAGATTTGTGTATATCCTATGCCAGAAGAAAATGTTAAAAAAAGCGATTAATTTTGTGCTAGAATTGATTCTAAAACACTTAACATTTCAATGAATGTGTACAATTGTTCATCCTCTGTAATTTTAGCAAGATGCAGTTGTACGTAACACTAATGCTTTGACATTCAAAACTGGATTTTCTAAGGCAGGTTCCCAGGTTTTCAGCTGATTAGTTCTGATTGCATTTTCAGCATTCCTGAGCTCTTTAGGATCCACAGAAAGCTGAAATGCTAAGTCCATCCCAAACCACCTCCCCTACAAAGCTGTGGTTTGTTAGCAGTAGCTTTGTGAACAACTATCTCAGAGCTTCTCATCTATTTTGGGTGTTAGACAGGAATACAGTGCAGCAAAAACTTAAGTTAATGGCATTTGAAACCATGTGGCAAAAGATTCTAGAGATTTCATTTGATACCACTGTGCAAATGTGCTGAGTATATCATTTAGAGGTAATAAGCAGTAATGCCAAAACCACAGGCAGTGTGAAACAAGGCAGAGAAATGGATATGGCTCCTCTTTACTCAGGCACAAGCAAAGAATGAGCCACTTTCAGAGAGTCTGAGACAGATCCAAGAGTGGGTCTGTGTTCTCTCGAGTCTCAGAGGGGTTGACTGGAGGACTGCTCTTCCTCACTTGTGGCCATCAGTATGGAAAGGATCAGAATTATCAATAGAAAACTATATAAAGCCTTCTTCCTTTACATTACTCCCTTGAAAGTCACCAATGATTTCAGTGAGGAGTTCACAGCACTGCAGAGAGACAGGGCACTAGGTTTGGGAAAAGACATTGATACAAAAGTACCTCCCAGCAATGGTGGAAAAGGAAATACTTACAAACCAAAAATTGAAAGACAGCATTTGAAGAAGTAAAGTAAAACACAAGCGGTTGAATCAGAGGGATCAAGACGTATTATAAGCTGATACTGCTTCTTACTGGACAGACACAATTTGAGTCTTCTCACTCAGTGGGGGATTGCCACTGAAATTCCAAGTGTTGGAATGTTGGTGGTTGTTTTTCTGGCAGTAAAGTCCACTCCAGCTCCACCTCTGAACTGGATTAACAGCTGTGAATTCCACTTGTGGAACAGAGGATCTCTGCCTAAACGGTTCAATAAGCTTCATGAGCCATGTGACTATAATGAGGCTTTATTCTGACCTTGCAGCAGTGTCAATCAAATTATGTCCAGAACAACAATTGCAGTTTTCCTGACTACAAACTCCTGAGGAATCAGTGTCACAGTAGGCATGTTTGTTATTTGAAACAGAGCCTCAGTAAATAACTCAGCTGCTTTCTCAAGGATACGGCAGACGATAACAGCACTGGTTTGTGTGACAGAAGGCTTGGTCATGTATCATAGAATCACTGAATCATTAGGGATTGGAAGTGGGTAATTTTTTGGGTACATCAAAACTCTACCTCCCTTATGAGGAAAGGCTGAGGGAGCTGGGTCTCTTGAGCTTAGAGAACAGGAGGCTGAGGGGTGACCTCATTAATGTCTATAAATGTGTGAGGGATGGGTCTATGACCAATGCTTACATGGTTGTCTTAAATGTATACTGACTACATATTTCCAGGAAGATACTTTCTATGTAAGATGTATGAGAGATCTGACGAGTGAATTCTACAACTCCAAATCCCCCGCACTCTGTCCACCACAGGAAGTCTTACCCATGACTAAAGGCTCTCTTACTTCCAAAAATGGAACCCTAAACCCCCATTGGTAACTTACTCCTGGATATATTCTGCTTAATTTCTGACATGATGAACTAACTGGTTAATATGTGTGATTTCCCACCCTCTGTTCCCAATTCTTGCTGGTTTATCTGTTTACCAGTCTCCAGTCACTGTTATTTCCTTTCCTGATTCAATGTAATAAAGTAAGTTACCATGTCAAAGAGCACAGACTCTGAATTACCAAAGCATTCTTTACTTGCCCAGTCAAATACTCAGTTCTATGCAACTAATGCTGCTTTTAGTTATCTGAGAAGTTCAGCTGTTCTATGCTTAGAACACAGAATCTGGATTTTTTTAATGGGTCTCTTGCCCTTAGCCTCTGAAAAGACAGATTCACACTCTCAGTGAGGGCTAAAGTTGTTCAGTTTCATTCAAAAGCTTGAGCAGCAGAGAAAAATCATAAAGCAAAATCCTTCTTGGACTTCATCAGCAAAATTATTACAAATGTAAACATTTTAGGCAAGTGCTTTTTGCATCTGAGCTATCTGCCAGATTCCAAATCTGCCTGGAATCATTGGGTGCAAAGAGCTGGTACATAAAACTTCAGTCTTTGTGCCAGCCTTTAAGATTTTTAATTTTTTACAAACTTCTGACCGGTGTACTAAGCAAATGCACTGTGAAGGCACATAAGGCTAATTTTTCTGCCTAGTCACATCCTGCCCCATTCTTACGCTTCCTGGTACATATTTCACAGTGCAGAAGTTTCTTCACTTTCATTGTTTATTACTGATGGTGAAAGAGGAAGGCAAAATTATCCAGTGATAAATGGGATGTACTTTTGAAGATAGTTTTCAATTATTTGTTTCAGTCAGGTCTTGCCTCTTTTGTGTGCAGTGCATTTTTTCCACAGTGAAGTTCATATGCATGAAACATAGCGCAATACCTGAGACGCTCCATACATTAAGCACAACTAGAGACTAAAATTTGTCATTAAAATTGAGGAAAGTTCATGATGAGACTGGAGCTTTGCTGAGAATGAAGACAGCAGGATAAAATACTCAGTTATGGAGAAAGCCAAAGTAATCCATTTAACATAAGGTTTCTCCCTTTGTATACTCTACATCTGATATATGTCACCCATTAAAACCACAAGCCAACTCTTCAAATCATTACAAACTTCATCACATGGCCCAACTCAAACTTCACGTATTCATGTCATAGATTTCTTTCTGCACCACAAAAGGAGAAACTTACTCAGCTTTGACACACACCTGTGTGGTCAGCTACCCTAATCTTTGATTTTACTGAGTGGAAAAATCCCATCTGTAACTTAACCACTAGGACTTTCAGGTTCCTCGGGATTCCAAAGTAACAAATTTTCATTTCCCAACAAAAGTCTCAAAGGATCTGATCTCACTGACTGCTGTTACCTGCAACCCTTAAGAATATGGAATGACCTCAAACCATGTTGCATAGAATAGTGATGCTCAAAGGTCAAAAAAAGGACAACATGAAACTGCTATGGTTTATCCCTCTCACTTAGCTCACTGTTCCAGAAGGTTCCAACAGGCTTCCAGGAGTGACTGAAATGAAGGATGAGGACTAGCTAGAAGAGAATATCTATTCCTATTGTTAACCTTTTGACCTAAAAAAAAATCAGCAAAACTTTTAAGCCTTTACTCATCACAAAGGGTATTGAATTGGATTTACTGTAGTTATAGTTGAAGATATGTTTTAAACTGAAAAGCAAACACAATTTCAGTGATTATCCACAAAATCTAACCTGCTCACTGTGCTAATACTACTTTTACTGATACATTTACTCTAGTTAAACGACATATTTTTCATTAAAGAAATAAAAACCTGTATCTATTGGACAAACTACTCCTGAGGTGATTTTGGCTAGTCTCCTGGTGATTACTCTGCCATATAGCTTAATGTTTAATGTGTAATTTGCCTTATCCATGTTACTTTGTACTTCTCAGACACTGAGCTACTCAGATAAAACTTGCCCAGTGGTCTGCTCAGTCCTCAGTCCACAATATAAATGACAAAGCTTGGCATTCACAATCTCTCCCATCACAGGGATTGACTATTAATGATTTAGCCATTTACGGCCTGTAGTTTCACAAGATGTAGCTGAGGAAAAAAAGAAACACCAAGAGTATTCAACCTTTGCTTTATGGCCGTTTTCTTCTTAATATCACTGAGGGAGTGGTCCACTATCTCTTATGACCCTACACGACTCCTTCTAGACCACTGCAGTTATTTGGTTGCATAGTAATGGAAAGTTTTGCCCAACGTTACAGAAATCAGATTTGTACTGAAGTAGTTTCAA
The DNA here is from genome assembly GCA_013397515.1 of Upupa epops. Classification (NCBI taxonomy): domain Eukaryota; kingdom Metazoa; phylum Chordata; class Aves; order Bucerotiformes; family Upupidae; genus Upupa; species Upupa epops. The sequence goes on from VZRI01001952.1 coordinate 130,944, forward strand.
AAATACACCTTCTGGTATTGTTCTGCCTCTGAGAAGTCTCATGAAGAAAACTGTAATGAGAAAAGTGAACTACAGAGACATTGCTACAAGGCAAATCAACAACCAGTGATCAGAGACCTTAACTGTACAGCTGCAGGTGGCATCTGCTCTTGGAGGCCATAAAGGGACGTGCTGGACTTCTGAAAGGTTTTGTGGAATGTGCAGTAGTTATTCGTAACAAAACAAACAGTCAGGGTTAGTGACTACTCCTTGGGATTTTTTTGGAGGAAACATGGAGATGTTCGTACCTTCTGCTCCCTATGGCTGAGTCAGCATTTTGCACTTAGCCCACAGACAAAATGTGTAAGCACCCCCTGGAAGCAGGGAGAACTGTGTTCTACTCCAAAGGAAATAGCTGTGGCAGCGACTAGAATAAGCTTTCTCTAATTTCTTAATATTTGTAATCTTTCCTCACCAGTCAATTTAGCAAAACAGGGTAGAAAATTTTAGCCTGTTACAAGTAATGAAATATTATGGGTATTGTCAGGAAATGAAGTCTATTCAGCATTTCAAAAGCAGGACTAGGCAAGAACTACACTTCCATGAATTCTGAATCTGATTTTTGAGCACAGGGCTTGTTTAGCACATTTTGTAATAACTCATCGCAGGTACATGCTAGACAGCTTCAGGGCACAATTGAGTCTGACTTGTTAGATCCTCTCTCTTTAATCCTCTCTCAGATGGAATTTCACAGTATTTAAGCACAGGTAACACTTACATGGAGGCAGCTGTGCACATGCAGTATTTCACCAATGCAAAATACTGAGGGCTTCAGACAATTTTTGTGTTTGAGCAGATATTTTGAACACTCTATCTCAGATGGTGATTTAGCCCCATAAGTGCAAGTCTTGTGCAGTGGATCTGGACAAGATCGGCTGATGAAGAATCTTCCAGAAGTCAAAAATGCATTATGACACCGAGCCACTTTCCTATACACAAACACACCCTGCTTTTCCCTTCTGCAAATTTCTATTCTGTGCTCCGTTGTTATTCTCTTCTCTGTGTCACAGACTACTGAAGGATTAGCTGAGGCATTCAAAACCCATGACATTCTTTCCTGCCAAAACCAGAGCAAAAGTAAATCTGCATAGCCTAATGTTAGAGAACAGTACCAGTTCTACACAGCGCTATCTTTCTAAAGAACGGAAATCTGTTTGTTCTCTTCTATGTGATTTATCCTCTGTAGGACCCTGTGAGACAATTTTCTTTTGCTTATCAACTCTTCACTGTAGTGAATTGCAGGTACCATGATTCCACGACAACAGGAAATAATTTGGTATTCTCAAGTTTTTCTCCTCTGAATTGGGATCAATCAGTCATAACTTGGAAAATAGTGTCTTTGTGGCAAGCATAAAGAACTCCTAAGGCAGAGTTTGCCTATTGATTGTCCTAAGATTTGCTCCAGTGAGCTAATTAATGCATCTGCCTTAACAAGTACACCCAGGAAGGAAGGTCCACAGGAAAAAGAACAAGAAAGAAACGCTGCAGTTTCAAAGCACTTGGCCATTCTTAGTAAGGGAAACAGTGCCTGACCCTGCAGTCACTGTATTTCCTGTACTGTGAAACATCCTTCGGTGAAGAGATTCTGGAAGTCCCAACCTAAATGTCTTTTTGGCTAACAAATAACTCAGTATGACTGAGTAACATTTCACTGAAGTTACTGTTAATTTATTGATGAAATGGGTTTGCATTTCTGATTAAAACTGCTATTCCTCTAGTGGTGACACACACTCAACACTTTGTATGCACTGTGACAAACTGAGATCTACAGAAATCATTTCAGGGCAAGCCCCACAAAATGGTTACCAGAGGTGATCTGAGAAAGGCCTCGGATTATTAATGATTTGTTCTTGTCTGCTGTTTTAGTTCTAATTCTTACCATGCATTTGCGATCATCCACCCCAGCTAAATCCTCCTCAAACTCCTTTCCTATATCAAATTCCATGATGTAGTTTCGAAAAGTGCTTAGCGTTTTAATGATCATGTGATCCCCATTCTGAAGGATTTCTTTGTCAGGTTTTAGCAAGTTTGCTATTTTTCTTACAGCAACATTTACATCTGAAAAAGGAAAAATAATTAATTGAATTCAGAAACGTTTGCCAGAAAGAGAAGCTTCTAGCACTTGGGAGAACTAAAACAAACAAAGATAAAAAAGGTCCAGATCTGTCAGGCCAGCTTTGCCATCAGGAAAAAGTTCATAAACTAATTCTTTTAACTCAAACTTTTTTTTTTTCATTTTCTGATTACATGGACTCCTAAATCATAGCATTTATATTCGATGGCTAATAAGGCTTTCAATATTTCTGTAGAACCACTAGCACTTTAGAGCAAATGCCAACACATGAAATTGTGTTAAGTACATGACTGTCTCTTTACGACACATAACAATTTTACTCTTTTTGAAACAATGGTTGTTTTTTTAAAGTTTGAAATCTGCCACTTACCTCCTCAAGCTATGCATTTTAATCTCTGCTATGTAAGCTTAGAGATGGTAAAAAGTAGAGGTTGCTTAAGATAAAATAATTTTGCATAAGGCACTTCTTAAAGTGCATGCCTAAGAAAAAAATATTTCGCAGAAAAATAACTCATGACTCTATGAGAAAAAACAGATTCATTCAAAGACAAAGGCAGGGTGCACTGATTATTCCTCAGAGAAACTCAAAGGGAATCTTACCCAGTGCTTTCAGATACTCCTCAAAATTGTCATTGCTGACCATTTTCCAGTAGCCATTAAAATCCGCAGGCATCCCTACTTCAGGTAACTGTCCAAACTCAAGGCTCAGGACAGTGTGGTGATGCTGTACCACACTGCTCACTGCCTGCCCTTGCGTCAAGTTTGAACTCTGGTTCCTTTTAGCGCTTTTTTAGACCATGCAGCTATGCAAGTCCTTCTAATCCGATTATTGCTGAAATGTTGCCTCTAAATCCTTCCACAAGACTGAACCTCTGAGATTTCTAATGACACCAGGATGACTTGATTTAAATAGAATGAAACACTCACCTTTCATGTAACTTCTATAAGGGCCCTGATTATCTGCAGATCCATTTTATTAACATTGCTCTTCATTTTTCATGCCACTCAGAAAAAAACCCTTTCAGATAGGACAGCAGCCAAAGCTATGAAAAGTGGTTTTGTCTGTTTTTTGAGGCGAATCCTTCCCTGAATATGTTCCAGCTACTTTATGAATCTTCTTTTCCAAAACCAACCACACGGGCGTTTTGCATTTCCCAGCCTGCCTTCGGAGCGGGCAGAAGGAGGAGTCTCAGCGGGGTTTTTAAACCGAGCCGGAGCAACCCGACCTCACTGCCCAGCCTGCTTCGGAGAGGCCGGAAGGAGGAGTCTCGGCGGGGCTTGGCTTCCAGTAATTAAGGCTGGGAGCTTCTAGGCAGCACGGCGACCAGGAGTAGGCTAACAGGATCGTAACTGGCTATAGAGAGGCAGTTTGCACGGCAGTTCGTGCAGGCAGGATTGCAGACACCATTTTGTTTTGTTAGGTGGAGTTTGCTTCTTGCTTCCAATCTATCATCTACTGTCCTTTCCCTTTTTAGTAGTGGTTGGGGTTAAACGAGCGAGGGCTGAAACAGCCGCTACGAGGGATTCATTTGCCGCTATGAGGGATTCATTTGC
>VZRI01001953.1:0-18665 GCA_013397515.1 Upupa epops
CTCAGCTGGGCAGAGTAGAGGGGAAGGTGCCTGGAATAAGAGGCAGGAGTGTAACCAGCGAGCCTAGGACTCCTGGAATAACGTTAGTCCTTTCTAAAAGGAAATGGTATCAATGCCGGCCGGGCAGCTGAGTTCACAGAGATTTCCTAGCTCAACCTGAAGATCCATGCACAAGCTCCTTATTTTTTCCAGGATGCAGCTACCAGCAAGTTCATATTTCAAACTATTCCTCTGTCTGAAGGAGCTGAGACAGGATCCAAAGGTGTTTCAGCGTGACCTCTGATTGCTTCTGACATCTCCAGACTTCTTTATCACCCAGACGTCGTGGCCTGAGCCCGTGAACTCCATTTGAAGATGGCTCCTCACACGTTGGCAGACAGGCAAACACGTTCACTTCTTGCCGGTACCCAGCAGCAGGGGTGGGTGGCTGGGACCTGCACTGCTGTCTGCGACGCTCCGCTGCCTGGATGCAGCAGCCCAAGGGCTCTCTGCTGCGAGCTGGCACAGGCTGCGTGCGGAGCTATGTGAAAAGGTCTCCTCCAGCTCACATCTGGGGTCGTAGTTTGGCTTCTTCTCAACTGCTGCTTGGAAAACAGGAGTCTCTTCAGAGCAGCCAAACAGGTAACAGAGAAACCTGTCAGGGCTGGGTATCTGGGAAAGCTGCACTCGTTTGCCGTGAGGGGATCAAGCGCAGAGGAGGACGCAGGATCCTACCAATAAGTTAGCTCAGGCAGTCGCGTTTACCCTTCCTCATGACAGGAGCAGTGAAGCCTGATGAAGGCAGTGCTTTCCCCCTGTAACCAGCCTGCAGATCTCACTGGTACTGGGCAGTAGCAGGGCCAGGTCTTGGAACCGGCCAAACCAAGGAGAAAAGCAAAGTCTCCCCATGAAACCAAGGATGGAAACTGATGCTGATGGGGTCAGCATGCAGTTTCTTTCTGGCACCAGTCAGCACAAAGCTAAATGGCTGTGTAATCCTTTGAAGTCCCAAGGAGCCTTAGAGGATGCTCTGTCTGCACACACACACCAGCCTGCTCCCGCTCCTGTAAATAACACGAACACTCCTGCTGCAGACGGTTTTGAAGCCATCATCAACGCTGGAAACGTACGGCAGAGCAGCACGAGCTAGGATGGAGCTGCGATGGAGCTACCCCTAGGTGAGACCTTAGGCTCCGCTCAGAATCCCCGGACACTGGTGCTCAGCGCTCAGAGCAGCCGGGTTTACTCGCAGCGGGTCTGGTCTGTGCTCAGCCAGAGATGTTCCCGTCAGAATTCTGCGTGCTGGCGTCTCAGCCTTTGCAGGTAACCTGCAAGTGCCTGAAATTCTCACAGAGAACTGTGATGCAGAGCGAGATTGGCAGTGATTCCAGAGACAGTCGTGATCTGTATGATTCCCAGCCTCTTATTCCAGGGGGTTTTATTGCTCTCGGTGTAAAGAGCAGCCTTTCCACTCTCATTTCCTCACTGGTTCTCAATGCTGGGAGAAAAAAGGACGTAATCCCCCTCCTGCTTTGATGCTGTTACAGAGCTGTCTCTTCAGGGAGCAGCGACTGGCTCAGAGCTTTATCCTCTGAACGACTAACTGAGCACTGTGCAGCCTTCTGGGTGTTCAGGAGGTCCTAGAGCAGGACCTTTCTCTCTTGGTTTTTAACAAAAGCTCTGTCCTTTCAGTGTCAGGGAGTGTTGTGACGTTTTCTCCTCTTTTCTTCTCTGTCCTCGTGCACGTTTGGGCAGGACAGAACAAGGCTGCTTTGGGCCACAGCACACAGTACCCTTCTCCCAGGGCAAAGCACGGCGCCACTACACAGTGCCTAAGTGACTGAGGAGCAGAGTCTGGATCTCCTACAGTGGGTCAGGTAGGAAGGGACATCCAGGAATATCCAGTTCTAACACCCCTGCCATGAGCAGGGACACCCCCCACCAGACCAGGGTGCTCAAGGTCCCAGCCAGTCTGGCCTTGGACACTGCCAGGGAGGTGGCAGCAACAACCTCCCTGGGCAACCTGGTCCAGGGTCTCAGCACCCTCAGCATGAAGAACTTCCTCCTGACTTCCAGTCTCAACCTCCCCTCTTCCAGCTGGAAACCATTCCCCCNCAGTCTCCTCTTCTCCAGGCTGAACAGCCCCAACTCTCAGCCTGTCCCCATAGCAGAGGTGCTCCAGCCCTCCCCTCATCCTCGTGGCCCTCCTCTGCACACGTTCCCACAGCTCCATCTCCTTCCTGTGCTGGTGGCTCCAGAACTGAACGTACTACTGCAGACAGGGTCTCACGACAGACACTCGATTTGCATCCGTGCAGCTACTGCTGATTCATAGCAGGGGAAAAATGAGGCCAGGCAGGCAGCTCCCGCTGAAGTCGAAGAGAACCACTGCATAAGGAGGTTTGCAGGAGGCCATTTGTGTCTTTGAAAAAAGAGAAGACAGAAGCAGAGTGTTCCAGGCCATCCTCTGGCTCCATCACGTAACGCTAACCTGGAGCTCCAGAAATTTATAGACGTGGAAGGGGCTTTTGAGGCTGAGCTCTGATGTGCGTTCTCACCACAAATGGAACATGACAGCCCAGAGTCTGCACCGCTTTAAAGCTCCAGCCCGCTCCTTTGTCTTCTCCTTGCCTGCGGTTTGGATATTGAAGAGAACAAAGTGCTGCAGAAGGTTTTGAAGCCATTATTGATGTTGTAAATCCTCGGGGCATACTGCGACCTCTGAGCGACGCAGGGCAGCGGCCGACTGCTGTGCGCATGCTGTGTCAGCACTAGTCCTCTGGGACTCCTCTGCGTCCCGTGGAGCCTCCTACCAGCAGGTTTGCTTTTCTTAGTTGACTTTTCCCAGACTTCATCAGGAATCTACAGACCTGTAGGGCTGCAGGTTTTCAGTCTTGGCTGTAGATGTTTTCACACCCTCCCCTTCTTGTTTTCCCTTGACTGTTTCATTTAACAGCCACGCTCTCACTCTGGCTGGTTGGTTGGGTTGGTTGAAGGAGGTCCAGCGCCACTGTGTCTGCGGCAACTGGGTGCCCACACAGCGAGCAGCTTGTGGGAAGACTTCTACCCAGTGCCCTCTTGGCCACCAGAGCACATTGCTGGCTCAGAGTCACCCTGCTGCCCACTAGGACCCCCAGGTCCCTTTCTCCTACGCTGTGTGTGCGCTCTGGCCACCCAACAGCAGACAGAACAAGCACCATCCCAACAAAGCTGAGTTGTCCTTGCAGGAAACACTCACTTCAGTGTCCTCTGACATCTCCCTGAACGCTGAATTACCTCAGCTTTTCTGTCTGACAGGGACGAGGGACAGCACTGCCTGTAGCCCTGGCTCAGGACACGGGTGGCCAGTGAGGATGGGGGTCCAGGGATGGGGGACCAGGTGCTGTGGGACCACACAAAGCTGCACTGATTTGGATGCTTTCCACCCCAGGAACGACCGGTCTAACGAGAACGTAACCAACCCTCTCTCCCAAGGTACAGTACCTTGACGTAGGCAACAATTTTAAGGGAGATAGTTGCAAGGTAGAGGGAGTTCATTGCAAAATCCATCAGATTCCACCAGTCGTGCACGTACTCGTTGAATCCACCGTCCCACATTTCCTTGATTTCTCCCCAGATAAAGCCTGCGTAGAGAAAGAGAGGTCACTGTCACGACAAGGTGTTCTGTGCCGTGTGCGCGCGCTGCGCGGACCTGATGGAAGAGAAGACAGTTCCAAATGAAGAGCTTGGAACAAAATCTCTCATCCCTCTTGTTTTCTATGAAGTATAATAATACTGCTGAGATGAGACACGTCACGACCCCGCGGGGAACGTCATCTGAAGAGCTATGAGAAACACCCAGGTTTCCTAGCCGGGGCTCCAGATCCCACAGTAGAGGCACCTGCTCGAAGCACGCGCTCATTGTAACGGGGTGTGAGAGGACTGGCTCAGGCAGAATTGGTTCGACATGAATAAACTGCTTAAGCAACTCTATCTGATGCAGCTTCTAACAGACTGCTGCTCCCGCGGAGGCTGTAACGCAGTCCGTGCTCAGCTGGATGGATTTTTCCTGCAGCACTGGGATCAGCTCCCGTGTGCCAGCGCATTTCATCCCTGACCCGGAATGATCACCCCAAAGAGGGAAGAAGTGAATTCATCCTCCGTGCCCAGGCACGGTGTCTTGCTGCACAAAAAGCCCGTTGGGACTGTTAGTGAGGAAAGGGAGGGCTCAGCGTGAGAAAGGCTGCTGCAGCCTGGTGCTGCCGCTCTCGCCAGTCGCTCAGCTGATGGCAAACCATGGCCATGGTGAGCATTCGATCCCAAGGATCCGCCAGAGCCCACCATCTCAGCTGTGCAATGCCCTCTAGAAGTGCTCTGTTGGCACTTGCAAACATTCACAGGTTCCTTTTCAGGTTGGAATGGACCTTAAAGATCATCCACCCCCCCTGCCCTGAGCAGGGACCCCCCCCACCAGCCCAGGGTGCTCGAGGCCCCAGCCAATCTGGCCTTGAGCACTTCCAGGGAGCTGGAGGGCAGCCACAACCTCCCTGGGCAACCTGGGCCAGTGTCTCAGCACCCTCACCGTGAAGAACTTCCAGTCTCAACCTCCCCTCTTCCAGCTGGAAACCATTCCCCCTGCTCCTACCACTCCAAGCCCTTCACTGCAGTTGTGGGACGAGGGGCAGCTTCTCAAGTTCACAGCCAGACTGCTCAACTCTCCTGGCATCCAGGTCCACTCTGCAGTACCCTCTGTGCCCTGCACTGCACCACTGCCTAAGTCCCACTGGAAAGCAGGTGACAGCCACGCTCCACCAGCTGACAGTGCCTCCGAGCGCATCCTTAGAGCCCCCAGATACCCCCACTTCCCCGTTTACCCCCCTCTCCCTCAACAAAGATCCGAAAGACGCGTGAGAAGCCAAACCCCCAACCAACCAGACTTCCATCAGCAACGCAGAGACCCAGACCGCTACCCGCACGTGGCCGCGGGATGCTGCTCAGGCTTCAGGACCTCTGAGTTGAACCTGAAGAGCAGCTAACGCGGCAACGAACTGCTGCAGACATCCGGACAGCAGCCCGAGCTCCGCGGCTGCCAGCCAGCGGGGTCAGCGGTCAGGCACACGGGATGGAAAGGCCAGTAAGGTAATTTCATTAGAGCTGCCTCTGAACGGTGGAGCGCAGGCAGAAAGAGACCGTGAAATAAATCACGGGAGAGGAGCCTGTTGAGGACCTCACGCGCTGTGTTTGGAGTGAGTTATCACCGCTGGTTGCTATAGCGACAGCAATGCCGCGTGTGCCCGCTCGCTCGCTCTCTCTTTTTAGAGTGGAAAATATTTCTTAAATAATAATCTCTAACCTGCTGACATCGTTCTGGTTCTTCTTTCAATCAACAGCCCCACGATACCCCCCCCCGCCTTTGCCCGAATTGAAGGACCTCATGGGGAAGAGCGGACGGAGCTCTAAGAGGTGATTTTGAAAGGGCTGTTTGGAACGGATTGGCCTTCTCTCATCTGCACGTTGCTTCTGCTGAGATGGCTCTCATTTGCCTCAATTTTAACCGTGGGATAAAGCGAGGAGATCACTGCAGCTCAGACACGGCATTAACCTTCTCAGCTCGTCCTGAAGGTTCTACCGACACCTTCGTCTGAGTGCTATAAGGGGTTCATAGGTTCCTAGAGTGCTTCAGGCTGGAAGGGAGCTCAAAGATCATCCAGTTCCAAGCCCCCTGCCATGAGCAGGGACACCCCCCCACCGGACCAGGGTGCTCAAGGCCCCATCCAGTCTGGCCTTGAACACTTCCAGGGAGGGGGCAGCTGCAACCTCCCTGGGCAACCTGGTCCAGGGTCTCAGCACCCTCAGCATGAAGACCTTCCTCCTGACTTCCAGTCTCAACCTCCCCTCTTCCAGCTGGAAACCATTCCCCCTGCTCCTACCACTCCCAGCCCTTGGAAACAGCCCCTCCCCAGCTCTCCTGTAGCTGCCTTCAGGGACTGGAAGGCCACTCTCAGCTCTCCCTGGAGTCTGCTCTTCTCCAGGCTGAACAGCCCCAGCTCTCTGAGCCTGTCCCCACGGGAGACAGTAAGTTTGGTAAGGTAGTGAGGCTGGAGTTTGTGATTGTAAGAGGCAGTGGAGCCGCGTGAAGCGCCCTGGGTTGGGATGGGTAGGGATTTGCGACTGTGTCTGCAGCTCTGAACTTCCTTTCCTTGTTTTCCAGCAGCAGCTTCAGGTTTGGCTCAGGGAACAGCCAGGTTCACTCAGCACAGAGCCAGCCTGATGCAGAGCCACCACGGAAACGAGGAGCTGGGACCCAGTGTTGCAGGCACAGGGAAGCAGTGGTAGAGCCTGAGAAGCATTGGAGCACCCTAAGAGGAGCTCCAGAGACTGAGGTTTGTGAGAGGTGTCCTCAGACAGCATCACTCTGTCTTTCCAGGCCACTGATGCCGACTAGAGAGTCAGAGTGCACTGTTACCTGACCGCTGGGCTTTCACACCAAACTGACAGAGGCTGCAGGAGTGGAAAGGTGTGGAAAGCACTGCTCACGAGCAGAGCATCTCCCAGCCCCCCAGCTCACCTCTGCAAGGGAGATGGGAGCTTGATTCGAGGAGAGCTCATGCTTCTAATGGGGTCCACAGGGTTTCACTCTCTCTTGTGCTGGAACTCAGTTTGAAAGGGTAGACACTTCTCTCTTACAAAAACCAACAGCAGCTACGCTTCTCCCCTCCCTCAGCAGCTCTATCTGCTTTCTGCCATCCCACCTCGCTGCCTCAACCACACGTTCCCCAGACACCTCTTGTTCATCACACTTGTGGTTGCCCAAACCAAGCCATTTAACCTTCTGTCAGGAAATACCCCCTCCTTCTCCTGCTTGTACAGAGCGCTTGGGATCGATCCGGTCAGCATGTGAGAGCACAGAGACGTACGGCTACGTGAGATTTACCATCCCTCTTCTGCCTTTCTGCAGGGTGTTTGGGGAGCAGGGAGCCCTGGTTCCTGCTCACTGGCTCTGTGAGCAACTCAGTGAGGAGACGAAAGCAGGAACAGGCTCCCAGCTGCCTTCTGCCACGAACCAGCCAGCGGGACTAAGCCAGCGTGAGAAGTGACACTGCTCTGTGGCTAGTGTGACCCAGATGCTAATTCCTAACCCGCTCCTCACCCAGAGCACAGGCAGAGCAGGGAGAGAGCTCCATCTGCTGCGGTTTACTCGGGGTCTTGTCTAAAGGCACGTCAGATGGCAGCGCGAGCAGCAGAGGAGCCCTAGGCCAACGGGATCTGCTGTTCCAGAAGGAGCCCAGCTGTTTCACACAGAAGCCAGCGCTGGCTGCCAAATCTCTTTACGTGCCCAGATCAGCGCCCGCCGAATCCCCACACAGTTGCCACGAGCGTGCGAGTCGGGCGACTGCGGCTGAGGCATCCGTGCGTTTCTGATTTACCTAGAACCCAGGGCAGGATCATCCACTCCACGATGGTGGGAGGTGGCCCCTGCATGTGAAGGTCAGTCCTGACAATGTGCTGCGACGCCAGCAGGAGCATGAAGAGGAAGGTTAGGTAAGAGCCCGTGTGGCAGATAAACTTTATAAATGGCTTTTTAATGAACAGTCCCAGCCTGCTCTTGGGTGCGATCAGGTACGCCACGGAGAGCACGGGGAAGAGCAGTCCAATGGTGACACAGGTCAAGAGTTTCACTGCCCAGTGTTTCCGCCTCCATCCTGGAAAACCATCGTACCAAAGCGTTGCTAGCAGCTGCTGGCAGTTTGGCTGAGCAACAAACTGAGGAGGAAGAGGAGAAGAGAAAGAAAGATTGTTAGTGACTGGTGCTTCACCTGCACTCCCCCTCCCCTATGTGTTAGAGCCCACACAGACCCCTCACGTTTTGGACAGAGAGAAGAAAGGAGGAAGATTTTACTCCTGGTTTTCTACACAGGAATTAAGATTCCTTCCACGAGTCTTCTTCCCTTTGCAGCATCCTCCTGCCGCTCAGCCCCTGAGCACACACCAAGTGATTCACAGACATGACCACGAGCTTTCTCTCTCCCCGTTTGTTCCTTTGCAGAAGGTTTCAGGGTTTGTCTGCCTCAAACAAATTGCTGTCAGCATCTTTAAGGAGTGACTGAGAGATGAGACAGGAGGGAAAAGGTGTAAAGCTCTGAGTGTGAGTGTGTGTGTGTGTGTGAGGGAGAGAGGGATCGTCTCCAGAAGTGTGTGGGGGTGCTGCACGTGGTGCTGTGCCAGGAGGCCAGCATATGTGCGTGTGGGACGGGCTGGGCAGGAGGCAGCGTGCGGCACTGTGAGGTTCAGCCAGGTGACATCTGTTGGGAAGCAGGAACAGCCCGTTTGTAAACGTGCCTCACTGGTAGAGAAGAGAGCAGTGGAAGAGATCAAGCAGAGGCAAGAGAACCCTTTGATCACCCTCGCCAGGGTCATCACTTTCACTCTGAATAAACAGCACCGTGATGGTGATTGACTGCATCTCGGTGACCCTGGTACCAGAGATGCTCAGGCTGCAGCTCCTTCAGCCTCCTCTGATACCCAACAGCCTTTGGAATGTGAAGCTCAAGCCACAGGACTCCTGGCTTCAGAATCACTGAGGCTGAAAAGACCTCTGAGACCATCAAGCGCAGCCCATGCCAGGACACTCCATGCTCCTGATTGTACTCCGTGGTTTTCCAAAGTTATCAGCCCCACAGCTAATTAGAGATGTCTGCAAGACCAAGCCAACTGTGTTTATCCTTACGGATGAGACGCAGCCTGGGACAACACTGAATCAGCTGCTGCACAGGCACTTAGCGAGGCGGTTACAAGGCTCTTCTCATCACGGCTGATGAGACTAAAGACTTCACAGAGTGAGCCTGACGGGGGACCTCATGGATGTTGATCAAGATGGAAAGGGTGGGGGTCAGGAGGAAGGAGCCAGGCTCTGCTCAGGGGCACCCAATGCCAGGACAAGGGGCACCGGGTGGCAGCTGGAACAGAGGAGGTTCCACATCCAGAGGAGAAGCAGCTTCTCCCCAGTGAGGGTGCCAGAGCCCTGGCAGGGGCTGCCCAGGGGGGTCTTGGAGTCTCCTTCTCTGGAGCTGTTTCAAACCCACCTGGGCTGTTCCTGTGCCCCTGGATCTAGGGGCTCCTGCTGTGGCAGGGGGATTGGACTGGATGCTCTTTCCAGGTCCCTTCCAGTCCCTAACACTCTGTTTCTCTCATTTCAGGTGTCTAAGAGGAGCTGTGGCTGGCTGTGCTGGGCAGTAATTTCCATGGCAATAGATGCTGCTGTTTCTCTGAGCTCAGGTACCATGGGTTTTTTTCTTAGGGGAAGATGTCTAAGCACACCATCACTTGGTCACATACGATAGAAAGCTCTAAGGGGTGAATAGAACTGTTTTCCCCTTGAGTCAGTCATTTGAGAAATCAAATGACTGTGTGTTCCTCTGGTTGCTGTGCAACTTGCGAGCGTCTTAGAAGGGCCTCTTTGCTGCCTAACAGCTCGTTTCTAAAAGTCTGCTCTCTGGGTTGGATCTGATGTTAGTTCTTCGGATGGAGAGAAGCTCGCCCATCAGGAAAGAGCAGCTTTAAAGCCCAGGCAGAAGGGAATGGAAACGGAAAAAGCCATTAGATTTTCCAATCAAGCCCATCCCAACCTGACTGCAAATGGCCTAGGGGAAAGGAAAGCATCAAGGATCAGAAGGGACCTGGGAAGATCATCCAGTCCAATCCCCCTGCCACACTGCAGATGTGTTTCTGGGGAAGGAAATCCAAAGAGCAAGCTCCTTCCCCGTTACCTGCTGAGCAGAACCTGCCCCTAGCTGAAGATCCACGTCACGTAATGCCTGGGAGATAAGATCCGACTTGCGACTCGGAGAAGACGCCGCCGCTGTGTCACCCACCAGCGAGTGAGGCGCTCGGTCTGCTGCCTCTGAAAACAGAGGTGAGGGTCTTCCCCTTTGCAAGGCGTAAGATAAGCGGCTTCAATCATGGCTGGGGAGCTCTTTGAGAGTAGAGACAACTGCACTGCAAAGTCTTTCATGTTCTCTCTTTCTTCTTTTAGCCTTGCCAGGGCCTCTGTGTTAACATTTGGCTTGCAGCTGGAGTTTCCTATTAGAGAATTTCATTTTCAATGTTCATCTTACTCACTGTCACCTGATCCTCTGCTGAGGGGAAGATCGTAAAGGCAAAAAAAAATAGCAGGTGCTGGATGGAGTGTCTTTTTCTTCCTATCTAATCTGTACTGTCACCTAAATCCTGCTTCTTGGGTATTAACTCCTTGCCGCACGCTGTGCCCTTAATATAAACATCAAACACAGAAATTATGCTCCACCACCACCCCCCCCTCCCCTTATCTATGGGGAAATCCCTTATCTCTCGCAGTCATAAGTAATTTAGGATCAGACACAGATGGGCTGAGATGTGAATGCCTCGGGGAGCAACTGAAATAGCTCCCTGATAGACATCGCAGGGGCTGAGCACAGGATCTCTCTGCATTTATTCTGATTATCGTGACAGCTGCCAACAGGCTCTTCTGTTGGGAGGTTGATGGAGTCCTCTGCTGTAGTCTTGGGGTGGATGGCGACGGCGGATGTTCTTCATAGATGAATAAGCACTCATTTGTAACGGCAGAGCCCTCTGATAATAAGCAGGAGTGGGTTCTTCTATCACTCAGCTACATCAGCTCCCAGCGAGGTTAGCACTGGGAGCCATGAGATTGACTACAGTCCCCCTGCCTGGCCCTCGTGGCAGGAGGTTAGGTCTCCCCAACAGCAGCGTTGTCTCGCAGCATCCCACACGTGGCAGCTGATCGGCAACGTCACTGAGCTCCATGTGCTGCTGCCCTCTGCAATTAGAGCTGGTCTGGCTTGGCAAAGGCAGGTTTTCGTGGGAGCTGAGCTGCTTCTTGCAGCCCGTGTGACAACAGGGCAACTGCAGCGCCTGGTGCAGCAGCACAGCTCTCTATTTCAGCTGGATCTGTAGGGAGTGTGGGTTTCCCATGAAGCCAGTTCTGTCCTGAAAGGGTAAACGCTGTTGCCATTCTCCACTCAGCAGAAACCCTCCAGGTCTGGGAGCAGCAGGTCAGTGCCCCTCTTCACCTCAGAGGTGCCCTGCTCAGGCATGAAAGTACCTATCCCCCCCCCGCACCAGTACAACTGCACAAGGACTGGGGACGGCACAGCCTTTTCTACTTGGATTTTCTAAATCAGTTGGCTATAATTTATTTCCTCCCTTGAAGACAGAGAAACCTCCTACGCAGTCAGCCCCAGCACAGGCTCAGGTTTATCAGGCAGTGCCAAAATGTAATGGGAAGCTCAGTACACACTGTCCAACGGTCCACACACGCCCTGGCACTTGGCACAGCATCACTGGCCCTGTGGGTCACCCCGCCACCCTCTGCAACTTCAGCTGCAGGAACATGAAATGACTTTTGAAATCCATCTCCCTCCTGCACTCCCAAGTCCTGCGGATACTCCTGCACAGAGCCAAGCAGCACAAGGCATCGACAGCGTGGCACACAAACCACTCTGCCCCTGCTTCACAGCAGGGATAGGGGCTTCAGAGGGAAAGGAAACAGGGTGGTCGTTATCAGCTGGGCTGCTCCTGGAGGAAGTTCTGTTGGGCAAGGCTTGAAGAGCTACTGTCTAAATTAGCCCGAGACAGGAGAGAGAAACTACACGTGGCCTGATTTGATGTCTGCTAGAGAGAGGCAGCGAGCCCTGTGCAGTCAGACAGCGGCTTCCTCGAGCTCGCAGTGCTGCAGAGAGCGAGGTGAATAAGAAAATCTTCTGTAGCACATTTCCTTTTCAAGTTCAACCTCGTCAGTGACAGCAAAACTCTTTACATTCCGCTGCCCAAGTGTGAGCTGCAGAGGGTAAACACCTAGTAGCTGTTTATCCCGTTAATGAAGGACTTTCTGCACCGGGAACAAAGAAATGGGGCAAAGACGTTGGAGGGGAGGCTGCAGGATGAGCCGGCAGTGTTTGCTCACAGCCCAGGTAGCCAACAGCATCCTGGGCTGCATCAAGGGAAGCAGGATCAGTAGATTGAGGGAGGGGATCCTGCCCCTCTATTCTGCTCTCAGGAGACCCCATCTGCAGTCCTGCATCCAGTTCTGGAGCCACCAACACCAGGAAGGAGATGGAGCTGTGGGAACGTGTCCAGAGCAGGGCCATGAGGATGAGGGGAGGGCTGGAGCACCTACGGGGACTGGCTGAGAGTTGGGCTGTTCAGCCTGGAGAAGAGGAGACTCCAGCGTCCCAGTACCTGAAGGGGGCTACAGGAAAGCTGGGGAGGGGCTTGGAGTGGTAGGAGCAGGGGGAATGTTTTCCAGCTGGAAGAGGGGAGGTTGAGACTGGAAGTCAGGAGGAAGTTCTTCACAGTGAGGGTGCTGAGACCTCTTCCAGCCTCTTCTTACTGATCACTTCCAACCTGAACCACTGTGTGAATCTATGAAAGGGAACTGCAGGCACTTCCAAGAGACTGCAGACTTTTCTCAGGCAAATATAGGATGAAGATCCTACACATGGATGCTCCACCTCGCAGTCAGCACCAATGCAGTGAAGATCACTAGCTGAGCTGGAAGAGCCCTTCCAGGTGCTGCCCAGATTGCTCAGTCCCTCTACTGGTGACTAAAACAAACTCCAGCTCCTCGGCAGATGAACACACGGCCTCCAATTATCCCGAGGTTTGTCTAATCCCTTCTTAAAATTTTAAGTGATGATGACACGTGAATCTTAACCAAAGGGCTCCAGCCCGTAACGCATCTCTCGATGGCAGCAGACGTGGACTCAGCTCAAGCTGCAGCGACTGGAAGGGGAAGGCCTGAGTAACCTGCTGCAGCTCCATCCAAATCCATAGCTTTCACTGATTTCTCGTGCAACGGCTTCAACGTTGAAATGAACGAGGACCCAGGTATTCTAGCACGAGGGCAGACGCTTGCAGATGGGTTCCTACCCATGGAAGAAGCAATGAGCTAAGTAGTTCAGCTCGAAATGCAATCCATCTCTCCTCAGAGCCGTTGTGTTCAGCTCCAGGTTTGTATTCACGGCCTGTGTCAGCAGGATGTGAGTGCAGGCACAATCTCCGCAGGGAATAAAGGCAAACTGCTGACCGATGCTTCTAGAGGCCAAGCGCCGCCTCCAAACGCCCCGTTCCTCTGGGCCAGACCCCGAGCGAAGAGTCCTGACGCAAGCAGAACGGCTCAGGGTTTATTCTAGCAGACTGTGGTTGGTAAATAAATTCCTGGAGGATGTGTTTGCAGCAGACGTTCCAGGAGACCGGCTTCGTTAGGAAGATTAAGTAGTTGCAAGCTGGGTTTCCAAAGGCTGGGCTACCAGAAGTGCTGAGTCTGAGAGACAGACTTAACGGGAGAGTCAGTTAATTCACAAGACCCTAACTGGGTTCCGGGAGCTGAGCAGGAGATAGCAGACACATCCTACGGAACAAAACCCGCTCAGGATAAAAACTGTTCACACAGAAATCTTCCCTAAGTCCCTACGAGCCGCGCGTCTCGTGAAATGAATATGCAGAGCTCTCCCAGGCTTCAGCTGGGGAAGGCACTGACTTTTAAGCAAGAGGCTGGTCTGCTCTCCCGAGTGAACGTCTAACATTTACCTTAAATAAGCGATAAGCACAGCAAACGTGGGAATCTGAAGTCATCTGCGAGTATCTTTTAAAGACTTAGCTACTCCACCCTAAAATGCTCTAAAAATATCACTCATTTCCTTCCATCCTGACCTGAGAAACAGCCAAGCTGGGTACTTCAGGGTACTTCCTTGCCCCTTACCTTCTCCTGAGCGAGTAAACTGGCCCCAGTACCCAGGGAAGAACAGACCAGCCTGTGACAACGCTCCTCACATTCTTGGGAACCTCTACAGTCTGCCTCTGCCTCTAAGCAGTGCTGCTGCCGGAGGGTGAGGAGGACACGAGCTTTGCTGAAGGACGTTTACTCAGCCAGCTGGGGCTTGCAGAGAAAGACAAAGAACCCAAAACCTGCAGCCACAGCCTTTAAATGCCACTCTGCACGAGATCTCAGCTGGGGGTGTTATGATCTACCCTCCTGTCCATCTCACTTGGACTATGAGGGAACAGGTGGCCAAGAGGGCTAATGGCATCCTGGCCTGCATCAGGTTCTCCTCCCCCTGTGTTCAGCTCTGGTCAGACCACACCTGGAGTGTTGTGTTCAGTTCTGGGCCCCTCAGCTAAGGAAGGATGGAGAGGGGCTGCAACGAGTCCAGAGAAGAGCAACTGCAATGGTCAAGGGGCTGGAAGGTCAGCCCTGCGAGGAGAGGCTGATGGAGCTGGGGCTGTTCAGCCTGGAGAAGAGGAGGCTCAGGGGTGACCTTATCGCTGTCTATAGCTACCTAAAAGGGGGTTGGAGTCAGGTGGGGGTCGGTCTGTTCTCCCTGGACACTGGAGACAGGACAAGGGGTCACAGTCCTCCCTCCATCGCGGGAGGTTTAGACTTGACAGGAGAAGGTTTTTCACTGACAGAGTGATCCAGTTTTGGAACGGGCTGCCCATGGAGGGGGTTGGGTCACCGTCCCTGGAGGTGTTCAAGGCCAGGCTGGATGAAGTGCTGAGTGGCAGGAGCTGGATGGCAGATGTTAGGTGAACTTGGTTGGGTTTAGGTTGGACTGGATGACCTTGAAGGTCTTTTCCAGCCTCATCAGTACTGTGAGACTGTGAAACAGTTCTCAATCACAAGACACCTAAATGTTTGTCTGGAGGATGATGGATGTGGTGGATACAGGGCGAGGGGAAGGGAATCTCCCTTCTTTATACCTCTCTTCACACAAGTAGAGCTGAAATGCAGAGAGATCAGATGAAGAGCAACGACCACTTCTGTATCCAACAGGAAGAATCCAGAGCAGTATTTTTCCCACGAGTTGATTATTTCAAGGTATCACTCCAAGTGAAGTATGGAATGACATGATTTACTCTCCGCCACTGACATAAAGCTGACTCTGAAAGGCACTCCAGATCCCTCAGACGTGGCAAGCCTGAACACTTGGCTTATTCCATATACAAGGTGTCACTTCTCCTCTCCAGTTCCTGTTGTCTATAGAAAGCCAATCAATCACAGCCCGCACTTCAGCTTTGGCTTCCCAAGCCTCTTCTCTCGCCGGCGAGAAGACTGATGGGACGCGTGAAGTTCAAGGAACTGACAAACTCACTAAATCATTCCTGAATGTTCTTAAGGCGATGGCTTTAGCTTTCAGCACACTCCCTGCCTTTGTCCAAGAGAGCGTTTAAGTCACAGGCACGAGGCACCGAGAATGTCTGAAGGAATGATCCAGGCATTTACTGGCTGCTACACGTTGTGCTGCAACAAGCAGAGTCCTTGTCCTTGACTGACACACTGGTCAGAGGTCGTTCCTTCCTTTTTTTCTAGGCTTACTCAGAGATGATTTTGCTGTCAAAGCCGGCCTCCTGCGGTCCTGCTCTGGGGCAGCTGCAGTCTCTGGGTAACCTTCCTCCAGGCGGAAAGGTTGGGCGTTACGTGAATAAGACACAGAACTGATTCCTCAAATAAACGTTCCAGTTGAACCTGAGCCTGCAGGGTGCCCAGGTGGCACCGAAAGCCAAGGGCATCCTGGCTGGGAGCAGCACTAGTGTGGCCAGCAGGGCTAGGGATGGCATTCTGCCCCTGCACTGGGCACTGGGGAGGCCTCCCCTCGAGTCCCTGGGGGCAGTGCTGGACCCATCGCTTCAAGAAAGAGATAGAGGGGCTGGAGAGGGTGCAGAGGAGCAACGAGGCTGGGGAAGGGACTGGGGGGAAAGGCTGAGGAAGGGAGGTTGAGGGAGCTGGGGGTGTTTAGCTTGGAGGAGACTCAGGGGGGAAGCAGGGGGAGTTGTGTGTGTCTTGGAGATGCTGCTCCTCTGTGGATCTGTGCCGTTACCAGATCCTTTGTTCAGTTTTGGAAACATGAAATCTTAAGCTTCCAGCTTCACTGTGATACAAACATGAGGGGAAGTGGCATTTAAATGCAACCTCTTCAAACTTGGAAGAACAAAAGCACTGAGGCTGGCAGAGCCCTCTCAGCTCCTCCAGCCCAGCCCAGCACCTAACAGCACCCCAGCGGCCACCCCAGGGCACTCAGGGCTACAGCCAGGCTGTCCTTCAACACCTCCAGACACAGGGACTCCCCCACTGCCCTGGGCAGTCCAGTCCAGGCTCTGAGCACCCTTTCCTTGAGGAAGGGCTTCCTGACAGCCAACCTCACCCTCTTCAGGTAGAATACCTTAGTGAGCAAAGCTCTGCAGCCATCCCTCACGACACCTGCAGAGCTTTCCCAGCAGGTACCCCGAGCTGCAGCGGATGAGCTCTGACTGCCACAGACCTTATGCTTCGGGTGTTTTTAAAAGCTCTTCTGAAGTGCTGGCCCCTCCAAATTTGCCAGCTTCATGCAGATTCCCTGGAGAACTGATGCCAAGACGGGTGGGTGACAAGAGTCAAGACACAGCTGAGAAATACACGGCATGGCAGGAACGCTTATTCACTGACTCCAGCACCCAGGTATCTCAAGAGGTGCTCAGCTATGTAAATGTCCTGGGGAAAATAAAAGCAGCTGGAGCCTTTGAAGCTTCCTCCCGAAAACAGCAAAGAGCACTGGTTTTAAATTAGAAGAGCAAACAATTCCACCTCTCTCCCTTCCTGTCAGTGAGCAAGAGAGGCGAAGGTCAAGGCTTCGGCGAGGGAATTTCACATGCTGCTTTGATCTAATCCAACCAGAGCGCTAAGCAGAGGTAGAACTGGGTTTTCTGAGTGCCCTGCACTGTGTGAAGTTCTTGGTGACCCCTAAACTGAACAGTCATCTGCCAGCTACCAGTACCAGACGCAGTGCGAAGCGCTGGAACCCCCGCGACCGTGCTGTTTCACTTCCCTTTGAAGACGTGACTGGCCTGAGAGGGAGAGCAGGAGCGGGCTGGATGCACACGGCTACTCCTGTGCTCAGCAGAACGTTCCGTACGAGGAGAAGTCTGTCCTTTCAGACCTGATTCACTGCTGCTCTTGGCCTGCTTTGCATAGTTATTTCTGGTTACTCCTGGTACCGCTGTGTGTTTTACACAGGAAGGGAGCAGAAGAAAGTCCTGCAAAGCTAGAGGAGGAATTCCACCAACAAACAGCCATACAGCCTGGTAACGAAGCTGGGGAAGGGTCTGGAGAGCTTATGAGGAGTGACTGAAGGAGCTGGGATGGTTTAGTTTGAGGAAGAGGAGGCTGAGGGGAGACCTCATCGCTCTCCTGAAAGGACAGGGTAGAGAGGCTGGTGCTGGGGTCTTCTCACAGGTCATTAGCCACAGAACCAGAGGGAAGGGCTTCAAGCTGCCACAGGGGAGGGGTAGACTGGGCATCAGGAACAAGTTCTTCATGGAAAGAGTGGTCGAGCACTGGAACAGCTGCCCAGGGAGGGGGCTGAGTCCCCATCCCTGGATGTGTTCCAGAGTCACTGAGCTGTGGTGCTAGGGGATAGAGTTTAGGGGTGACCTGGTAGAGTTAATGGTTGGACTCGATGACCCAAAGGGTCTTTTCCACCGTGAATGAGTCTGTGATGCTCTGATTAAAGGACACAGAGCTGCTGTTCGCACTGTGCCTGTGCCCTGGGTCTGTGATGCAGCCACATCTGTGCTATGCATGACTGTCAGGATCCTATGAGATGATCTGCACCCATCACTTCTCAGAAATACGAACAGATTCACAAACACAGAGCTAATCCGGTGCCAGAAGAGCACAGTGAGGGCTGAGCCTCGGCAGCTGAGCTGTGCCTTTTCGTTATTAAGTCTTCTCCACCTTCCGAAATTAGTCACGGAGAAAAGAATTGGAGAAGTAATAACAGGAAGACAAATTCCCTAAGTCCTTCCTCTCTTGTAAAGAAGTGATCGGGGCCCTTTATTCACAATTCAGAACTGAGGATACAGCTGTTCCACAGTTAAGATCACAGAATGACTGAGGCTGGCAAACCCTCTGAGCTCCTCCAACACCTAACATCACCCCAGTGACCTCACCAGGGCACTCGGGGCCACAGCCAGGCTGTCCTTCAACACCTCCAGACACAGGGAGTCCCCCACTGCCCTGGGCAGCCCAGTCCAGGCTCTGAGCACCCTTTCCCTGAGGAAGGGGTTCCTGACAGCCAACCTAACCCTCCCGCAGCACTCTGTTCACTCAGACTCTTGCCCAGCCCCCTGCTGGCCCTCTGTGCTGCAGCAGCACTCTGTTCACTCATGCTGAGCTGCTATCCCCCAAGACCCCCAGGTCCCCCTCTCCAGGGCTACTCCCCAGCTGGGTGGATCCCAGTCTGAGCTGCTGTGCAGGACCTTGCACTTGCCCTTGCTGAGCTCCACGAGGTTCCTGCTGGCCGACTCCATCAGCCTGTGCAGGTGAATCATTTGTGAACGGTGAGGTAGGACGAGGAGGTTCAGTGCTGCTGGTTTCCCAAACTCATCCCTCCCTGCCCACCACGATTCTACCTGGAAACAGCAGTGACTTGAGGTGGCAACACAGAGTGTATTTGCTATCGTTTCTGTGCTGGAACTGTCATGAATACGTCACATCATAAGGAAGGCACCCATATGCTTGGAATTCAGTCAAACAGGACTAAAAAAGAGAGAGAAAAACTGGCAGGCGAGCAAAGATTCAACTGTTGTTCCTTTACAAGAGCTGCCGGGCTGTTCAGCACTCTGTTTAACACACTGCAGCTTGGGAACATGAGTGCAGGCTGGGACTATCATAC
>VZRI01001953.1:37041-54018 GCA_013397515.1 Upupa epops
ATCCCTAATGATTCCATCATTCTATGTATGTGACAGCTTGGCTCACAGTACTGCCTCAGCAGCTCTGAACTAGAGCTCTCTGGAGATGGAGCCGAGATGGTATGTCAGTCCTATGGCTCAGCGCTGAAACCTAGCAGGCGGTTTGCTGGCTTGCAGTTATTTATTAGCTTGTGTGCTTTCAAGATTTACTTATGAAAAGCAATTCCACTTAATACCAGTACAACAGCACGGCCATAGTTCATATTTATAGATTGTAATATAACTACAGACAGCCCCAAATTCCTGTACAGAGTGCGTGTCCATAAATCAACCTATAAATCAGTACGGTCACAAACACTTAAGCCTGGAAAGAACACTGAGTGCAATTGGAAATGCTGAGTGTTTTAAGTTAGACTGGAGAAGTTATCATCCAAACATGACTGCCCACATCTGCTCTGAGCACTTAAAACAACGGACTTGCATTAAGGACTCTGTTTTATGAGTCTTGCACAGCACCTCTCTGTGCGATAGCGCTTTGCTAGGACAGGGTAAGAGCTTAAAACTGAACTGGAATGCTCAACTGACCTGTTTTTCACCACTTGGCTTCCGGTAATTCAGCAGCAGCTCCACAGCTCCCACCACCTCTTTCCGTATCGCGTAGAGCAGAGCATCTCCCACGTACACGCTGTGGCTCAGGAGCAACTCCATGATCTCCAGATTCTCGTTCTCTATGGCTATTAAAAGGGCGCTGCGACCGAGAGGATCCATACAGTTAATGTTGATGTTGTAGTAGATCTCTGCCTCCTGCAAGGCATGTTTCACGCTGGCGTAGTCCCCCTTCTCCACAGCACTGAGGTAGGCCTTCTCCTCTGCTGAGAGCTCTGCCTCCGCTCGCACGATCTGCAGTGGGATGCGGTCTCTGTACGGTGAATAGTTTACCTTTTTGTAGTATAGCTGGGCCATTGTTCATAGTGACCGGGCAGCCTGCGGGGAAGAAGTTGTTTGCGTCAGTGACAGAACAGCTGAGCAACCCCCAGTTCCTCAGAGGGAACAGATTTCCAAAGATCCACCGAGGTGAAAGCTTGTGATCCCCTCTTCAGCTGGTTTACTCTCAAGGCATCGGCCGTAAGACCCCTGAGCACCCCTACAGTGAAGGGCTACCTGAAGAACTAGAGGTTAGGGCACTGCAGACACTCAGATTGCTTTTCAGTCTGGTTTAACCACTGTGCCATCGATTCCTTTGATCAGGGTACAAGCGAGATCCTGTTGTTCATGGATAATCTACTGGCTGTGCAAACAGGGGGATCCTCAACCTCAGCTGTACTTCCCTCTTGGAGCTTCGTTTTCACTCCCTTTGTCACAGCTGAGCTGGGACCTCAGCATCTCTTGAACTGTCGGTGATGGCAGCTGCTGATTTACACCCTATTTACAGTAATAAGATTTATTTTTATTGTTTTTGCTGCTGTTCTCTGCTTCCATCCCTTAAAATAGGGGTTTATTTTTCCCTAATGTTTACTCCTTGACTAGGTCGCAGGTTTATTTTTAAAGCCTGCATGTTTTGAAACACATTTTCTCACTCTTCTCGTTTATAAATAGGACCCAGAGACAGGCTGAGGCAGAAAGCTGCCACCCTTGGCTGCTCCAGGGGCAGTGATCTTGTTTATATTCTAGGAAGAGCAGAAGTAAATCCTGGAACAAGCAGGGCAGGCTGAATGAATTCCTGCTCCTTCCCAGGGCTCAAAGAGCCCAGTGGGGTAGTGAGGTCGTAGGAGACACGGGCTGGATGTGTTTAGGAAGGGGAAGTGGAGCTCTGCTTATCTACCTCTGTTTGGCACTAATGAGCCACACCAGCTCAGGACCAGGCCACACCAGCAGCTAATTCCTCCCCCATGAGGATGCTGAGGTCCTGGAACAGGATGCTGAGGGAGGCTGTAGCTGCCCCATCCTTGGCAGTGGCCAAGACCGGGCTGGATGGGGCTGTGGGCAGCCTGGTCTGGTGAGAGGTGTCACTGCCCATGGCAGGCAGGGAGTTGGAGCTAGATAATCCCTGAAGCCTCTTCCACCCTAAACCATTCTGTGATTCAGTGGCTCATTCCATCTCCTTGCCTAAAGCTCAACGATTTCCTCCAAGCAAGTTAGACTGCTCCATTTTCACACCGTATGCGGGGGAAGGAGGGGGTTTTCACACCATCACCCAGATGGGAAAAGACTTCTAAGATTATCGAGTCCAATCGTTAGCCTCACAGTGACCAGCCCTCCACTCAACCATCTCCTTCAACACCATGTCTACACAACTCTTAAAGCCCTCTAGGGATGGAGACTTCATCATCTGCCTGGCCACGAAGGCAGATAACCAACGCCTGATAACCCTCCCAGTGACGGAGTTTTTCCTCATGTCTAATCTAACCTTCCCTCAGCAGAACTTAAGGTCATTTCCTCTTGCTCTATCACTTGTTGCTCGAACAGATCAGCCCTCACCTTGCTCCAACCTCCTTTCAGGCAGCTGTGACAGCAATAAGGTCTCCCCTCAGCATCCTCTTCTCTAGACCAAACCACTACTCAGTTCTCTCAGCTGCTTCTCCTAAGACTGATTCTCCAGACCCTTCACCAGCGCTCTGTTGCCCTCCTTTGGACCCCCTCTGGTACCTCAATGTCCTTCTTGTAGTGAGGGTCCCAAAACTGAACACAGTACTCAAGATGTGGCCTCACCAGTGCTGAGTACGGGGCAAAATTACTTCTCTGGACTTCTTTTTATAAGAGCTAAGAAGAAGAAGGATCTTGGGCTGAAGTACTGAACAGGGAGTGAGACACTATGGGTTCTGCTTTCACCATCCCACTACATGCCATAAGGCAACCGTGTTCAGCAGAGCCCATTTGCATTTTGCCTTCAGCTCCAGTGGAATGGGCCCAGTGCAGCAGGAGTGGGTGGATCTGAGCTCCAGCCCAGCTGACACTGCAAAATAGTGGGTGGCTGTAGGATACAGCGAAGTTACATCTGCGAATTTCCTGGGGAGCCAGAGCTCTGCGATGAGTTTGGCATCCTAAAAGAAATGTGCTCTCTTAGTATGCTGCTCCCCTACCAGTGTGAGGATAGTTGATTCATAGGTTCATAAAATGGTTCAGGGTGGAAGGGACTTTAAAGATCATCCAGTTCCAACCCTCCTGCCATGAGCAGGGACACCCCCCCACCAGACCAGGGTGCTCAAGGCCCCAGCCAGTCTGGCCTTGAACACTGCCAGGGAGCTGGGGGGCGGCCACAGCCACCCTAGGCAACCTGGTCCAGGGTCTCAGCACCCTCCTGGTGAAGAACTTCCTCCTGACTTCCAGTCTGAACCTCCCCTCTTCCAGCTGGAAACCATTCCCCCTCCTCCTACCACTCCAAGCCCTTGGAAACAGCCCCTCCCCAGCTCTCCTGTAGCCCCCTTCAGGGACTGGAAGGCTGCTCTGAGATCTCCCCAGAGTTTCCCCTTCTCCAGGCTGAACCTCTCCCTGTAGGAGAGGGTGCTCCAGCCCTCCACTCATCCTCATCACCCTGCTCTGGACAAGAGCTCAATCTCCTTCCTGTGCTGGGGGCTGCAGAACTGGACGCAGGACTCCAGATGGCTTCTCACGAGAGCAGAACGCCCGTTACGTTTCCAGAGTTACAGCTCTCTGCACTTGAGAGCTGTCAGGTGCTGTGACCTGAAGACACGCGGAGGTGTCAGAGGTTTGATCTGAGTGGAAACCACCATAAATACACTTACAGAAAGGTTACGGCACTAAAGCTTTCAGAACTAAGGAGCACTCTCGAGTCACTGAGGAGCTTGAAGCCTCGGTAAATTACGTGTATGGCTGTGATTTTCCACTAAGGACTGTGGTTTTGTGACTAAAGAGCACGGGTCATTTTTCACATTTGATTTTTCAAAGTGTTCTCCCTGCGGGATCCGGCCAATTCCCACGGCGATGCTGTCTAGGTGCCAAAGGATGCAGAACAGGTGTGCTCACCAGGACCAAGGGAGGGGAGTTGTGTCCTCACTGGAGGCAGAGGACAGTAGTCACAGTGTGGAGGTCTCTGGCAGGGAATCTGTTGGCTCAAAAAACAAAACCCTGAGGGATTCTGGTGAGAAGTGCAGCTGCTACAGTGGAACTGGGTATTTTTCACTGCTCTTGAGTTTAATTGAATGTTCTGTAGATGGTGAGTAACATTTGCAATGAGTTAGAACAAATGTCACCTTCTGAAACGTCGTGCCAGAACTGCATCCCTTTCCAATACTTCTGGAGAAAGAAAAGGAAGCTTCAGATAACTTTCCAGTGAGATCTCGTCTCCCAGTAGAACCCCAGTCCAAGAAAGCCTTTGTTAATGCCTCCAGCATGTGAGAAGCTGCAGCAAAACCAAACAGCAAGGCAAGATGAAATGGTCCCAGGCAGCAGCAGGTCTTGGACAGAGAAGACAGGTTAAGAGAGACTGGGGCAGGACCAGAGTAGATTTAAATGGGATGTGGGGAAGAAGCTCTTTAGCAGGAAGAGGGTTAAACACAGGAGCAGGTTGCCCAGGGAGGTAGTTGAGGCAGGCTGGACAAGGCTCTGGGCAACCTGATCTAGTTGAGGGCGTCCCTGCTCACTGCAGAGGGGTTGGACTAGCTGCCCTTTGGAGGTCCCTTCCAACTTGCACCATTCTGTGACTTCCAGAATGAGTTATCTGCTCTGAATTCTTCTCACGCCACCATCTGCGTAGCCTAACGAACACGCTGGGTTTGGAAATGGCAGCACTTAGCATCAAAACTGGATTACACGGACATCTGCAGTGAAGCCTTTAGCTGTTGAGCCATCCTTTGACCTGAGACACAGCACAGTTACAGACGAACCTTTCAAACCTGATGTCTTTCTCTTCCAAAACTGGCTCTCAGAGCTTCAGTCCAGCACACGGATGGAAGGAACGAGCCCAGGGAGCTTTGCTCTCTAGCTGTTGCTTCCCAGTACCACCAGGTATTTCTCATGGGCACGCTACTTGGATAAACTACCACCAGCATCTCCTGGTGACAGAAGCAGCTCTGATAGACTCCAGAGTACTCGTCTGTCCCACAGTGGTGCTGCCTCCTGCTTTACAGCTAAAAGATGACAAAATTACTGCTGAAACACAGACAAGAGGAGCGCTGGGCGATTCAGAGGTGCCTAGAGAGAAGAAACCCAAGTACTTGAAAGGTATCAAAAATAGAAACGTAAACAATCTGGAATCTGTGCAGAACGTCTGAAAATGCACGATTTCCGTGTGAATCCTCCTCACAGGGAGGCATTTTCTGCTACTTGAGTTAATATTTGGGGCAAGGGAACTGTTTTCCAGTCTATGCCTGACTGCAGATGCATCAGGCAATATCCAGTGACTGGTTTAATGCAGTGGTGATACCTGCAGCACAAAGAGATGTCAAAAGCCTAAGAACCACGTAACAAACTACACGAGGTATGGGGAAGAGGGCTTTGCACTCTGTTTGGACACTACCAACTGAAATGAGCATGGCTGGAAGGGTAGGAACCAGTGCCACTTTACCTCCACATAGTCACTAGGGTCATTATAAAATAGGACCTCCGTGGCTTTTACTTGCTCTTCTCATCATTTGACTTTTCCTGATGCTGATTAAGAGGTGGAAGAGAACGGCTGCTCCTGACTGTGGAGCTCTGTGTGTAGGGGAAGCAGCAGAGAGTTGCAGGGCTACTGAATTGAGGTACCAGAGCTCACTGCTTCTGGCTGACACAAACATCTGGCTACCGGAGGAAGAGATCAAACACTACATCTCAAACACAACCTCTACAGACAGGAGCCACTTTTCCCACGTGGCAGGACTCAGCAGGAGCAGGACACACGTTAGAGCACCCCATCTATCTGCCAAGCTGCAAACAGAGCGGTTGGTCGGTCCCTCCTACTGGAGATTCACTCTTAACAGGTGTTGGTAAAACTGAGTGTGGCTTCACATGTCACCACATCTTCTCACCCAGAGCTGCCCAAGGGTGTCTGTGCTGGAAAGCCCACCTGTATGCACAGAATCACAGACGGTTAGGGATTGGAAGGGGCCTCAAACGATCATCCAGTCCAATCCCCCTGCCACAGCAGGATCCCCTAGATCCTAGAACCCAGGAGAGTTTGAAATGTCTCCAGAGGAGGAGACTCCACAACCTCCCTGGGCAGCCCCTTCCAGTGCTCTGTCATCATCACTGTGAAGAAGTTTCTTCTCCTCTTGGTGTGGAACCTCCTCTGTCCCAGCTGATACCGGGTGCCCCTTGTCCTAGCATTAGACACAAGGCAGCTGTTGATGCTGCAGCACTGGTACCGTGGGAGGGACCCATCACCTTCTATTCTAACAGCCCAGTAAAAGAACAGCTCTCCTGCAGCCCCTCTGACTTCACTGCTCCCCTCCATCCTTCCCTCCAAGGCTACCTTTTCCTTTTTCATAGCTTGGAGAGAGTGTTCTCTTCATTTTGCCTTTCCAACCTGGACGGCAGGTCTGGAAATCATGGCTCCTGACTTCCACAGTGCCCGGAGCCCTTCCTCAGGGATATCCTTCTTAGGGATATCGATCCTTCTTTAAAAAGGTTATAAACCTGAGTTATGAAACAGTCCAGCAGGGCCACTTAGGCAAATAATATTACAAGTAGTTAATGGACCAATTGAATTCGTGATTGGATCCTTCTTTTAAGTGCTCTAGATCTTATTTACTAACAATGCCTGGCTGAGCTTATACCTCCCCAGTCTGAGGAAATCAACCTGACTATAGCATCCTGAGATTCCAAGATACCTTCTGGTTCCAGAAAACTGCTCACTCCACAGAGTCCTGTGGAAGCCTGACTGCAACTCTTAAGTCTCAGTGCTCCTCCTGACGTCTCTGCATCACACACCTCCTCTTTGGTCCGTAGCAGGAATCCTTCCCGATGCTTTTAGATGCAAGAAGAGCCGCTGCCGAACAGGAGTACAACCTCGGAAGTATTTTAAATTTATAAAGCTGCCATGACCTTCTGTGGCTGTGTAAATCCCCTTCAGCAAAGCACCGTGATCTCAGGAAGCTGATATTCAGCTCGTAAGTTATAGAAGATCTACCCCTCCCCTGCTTCCTCTCCAACCTTGCAGCGCACAAACCCCCCCGCCCCGAGAAACCGACAGCTAATAAAATCAGAGATGAGTAATCTGGTTTTGCTGCCCAAGAGGAGTGAAAAGCGAGAGCACTAATAGACTGGTAAAAATGCAAGAGGATGCATCCTGAGGAGAAGGTAGGGAAAAATGTCCTCTTGGAAGGGTTTTTGCTTGTCGTCACTCCAGACGTCGTTAAGAATACACCCGCTCGCTGCGGCGCGGCGTGTGACCTGCCTATCTGAGGCGTGCTGTAAAAGAAGGCAACCTCGAACTTGGGATCGTACACTTACAGAAGCCGAAAGCAAACTCACTGCCAAAACCTCAACGTGCTGTAGTTTGACTCAAGCCCCAGCTGCAGCTCCTAACTTCCCGGAGAGGGTGACAATTATCAAAGATATGTATGTTGGAATTGGAAAGGCCAGCTCTTTGGTATCGTTTTCTTCCGCTGCATAATCGATTGATGAGTCACGACCAACTGCTTGTGGGTTTACAGAGAGATGTCTGCGTGTGTATAAATACCATTACAAAAGAGAGCGTGTCCGTGCTGCGCTTGGAGGTACTGCTGAGCCTAAGGAAGTACCCGTTCCTCTTTGAGCGGAGGAACCAAGCTCAGTTCTTAATCTTCTGCCTTTCGTGTGCACTCAGTCCTCTTTAACCACCTTATTTTTCCCCACTGTAGACAAATGCACTTGTCCCAAAGGCTCTGACCTGTTGCTGTGAGGTCAAGGCTGCTCGTGCCAGCTCTCTCTGTTAATTCTGTGATGTGCTGTGGCCTCGGTGCTTCTTAATGTCGGGCAGAAGCTGTTTGCTGTGTTTGGTTACAGCAGGATAGAGGCCACCTGATGCTACCAATAGCAAATAAAATGGGATATAGGAGTGTAAGGGACTGTTATAAATGGAGAAAGGAAGAATCTGGACAGTAGGTGATCCTGCTGTGGCAGAGGGGTTGGACTAGATGATTTTTGAGGTCTCTTTTAATCCCTAACATTCTGTGATCTAGAAGGCTGCCTAATGCTGGAGGATAGAAATCTTGGCACAGCTGAGTTCTCTACTAGATGAGTAAGCTCTCTCTCTCTCTGTGTCTCTGCTGGACCCAGCCTTGCTGGGAGCCAGGATGACTCTAGCACAAATTTGCCCATGAAGTCGGGAGCGCTGCAGAATGTACCAGTTCCCACTCCATGTACAGTGCACTTGGTCTGACCTTGTCTTCTCAAGCAGAGGAGCCCAGCTACGTATGAAAGGAGAATAACAAACCATAACACTCCACCACATAAGCTTAAACCCACGGAGAGAACCTAAAAGCCAACAGATAACAGCTATGAATCGTGTTGGGCTCGTGAACAAGGGCTCTTCAGGGCTCCAGTGATGACTAGAGCAGAAAAACCTAGAGAAGACTACAGTGAAACTGGACTTGGTGTCAGGCTGAGCTCTACAGACCTGAGCCATCTTGTGGGGTTGATAGGAGGGTTGTAGATGAGATGCTCCACCTCGCCTTATCTCTACTGAACCAAAGCCAGCCAGCTGGTAGCTGCTATTCAGGATGAGAAGATTTCACTCTGGATAGATGGGTAGTTCCATTACAACCATACACACTCGCAGCTCTCAATAAGGAAAACTTGCAGGGAAAGACTTTTCTTATCTCTTAACTGCTGTAGCTGCAAACAGAACTGACTAGCGTGCCTGCTTACAAGCCCTCCTCCACATCTGGATTGACCTGACTGCAAAAAAGAACTCTTATCTCAAGCTTAACCGCTTAAAAAGTCGAGGCATTTGATGCTCTTTGCTTTCCTCTTCAAGCCAGCTATGAATTTTGTTCTGTTCCTGTCAGGCTTCTCTAGTGAATCTACTGCTTCAGCACCTGAGTCCTTCAAAACTCCGGAGACAGGAGCTGACTGCTCCTTCACAGGCCCAGGCTGTTCTCCAAAGGCTTTCTGCCCTGGAGCTGCAGAGGTGGGTTTCCTCTAGCAGTGGTCACCTGCAGGGACCCAGAAATGCTGTTATTCTCTCTGCCCCCAGTGGATCTCTGTCCTCCACCTGCTGGAGCGGGTTGTTCTCTCCAGCAGAAGTGTATTTCAGAAAGGTGCTGCCCAGACATTGAAGTTTTGCTCCCCAGTTACTTAAATGATCTGGTTTTTCCTCGGGTAATGTGTACTGTAGTGAACTCTGAATGCGCAGTGCAACAGCATTTCAGCAGACACAGTCACTACAGCTTGTGGGCAGCAGGCTGCTTAATTCATCCAAAATGCCTGGAGTTTTAGCAGTGCCTGGGAGAACGCTGCTCGGGGAGACTCTGCTTTGCCATGGAGGAACAAGATTGGTGCTCGCCTGGCTCAGCTCAGCCTATTTGTGTTACCTACTCCTCCACCAGATAGGACTCGTATGGCCTCTTGCCTGCGCAGGACATACGGGCATCGTTTCAGGATGAGAGTCACCAAGGAAACACTACTGGGAAGCCTCTAGTTTGTGTTATAACCCTGGTTAGCGTGTCGTAATGGAAAGGAGGACAGGAAAAAACCCCCTCTGGTGTAGAGCCAATTGCAAAGCTCTTATTAGAGAAGACAGAAGGAGGGGTGGCCCATCCCTGGACTATTTCAGCATTACCTCAGCCTGGGTTACTGAAATGACTAACCTGCCTTCCTCGTGATGGAATGGCTGCAGCATATGCTTTTAGCTACTACTGCGATGAAGTACTTGCAGGTTGTGATGCTCCCACTTCTTGCCACAGGTGTGAATAAATACAAATGTACCATTGTGAGGTGCTTGGGAAGAAAAGCCTCCTGACTACCCCTCTGGCATCTCTCCGTAGTAATCATATCCCTGCAAACGCAGGCAGCACCGAGCTTATTTTGGCTGCCTGACGTCATTGCTCTGACCCAGACTCCTTTTGAGATGGGTTATCGCTTCATTTTTCATCATCTAACAGCAAAACAGAGATGTCAACCGAACGGAGGAATACTGTCACACAAACTGCCCCCTTGTCTTATCTGCCAGCGCTGCGCTTATGTGCCGTGGCCTCATTATCAGCTCCGTGCTCCGTGTCCGCCGCTTCTGCGCCTGTTGCTCCTAACCTCTGGCTGCTGCAGCTATTGAAGAAGAGATTTTATCCGGTTTTGGTTTGCCTGTTCCCACTCTGGCTCAACCGGCGTCATAATCATTTCTTCAATCAACAAGATAATCTGTAAACATCATCATCATCCTCTCTAGGGGAGCTGCTGGCAGTGTGGGCTGCTGGACCTGCCTCAGCCTGGCTGGGAGAGCAAGGAAACCACTCTGTCCCCAAAGGAAAAGACAAGACTGTCTTTTCCAGGATGAGGGAAGGGCAGCTGCAGCAAGCTGTAACGGTGACAGCTGGCTGGGCTCTGTTTCTTGTCTCAGTAGATTAGTTAGTGGTTATTAGTTACCATTTCTGCACAAGCTCTGCTGGAACTGGTTTTACTGGAACCCCTGTAAAAGCACAGCCGAGGCCCAGCGCACACAGCAGACCTCACCTGCAGCCCCCTACAGACACTCTCCAGGGTTACTGTGCAGCAGGAACTCTAGAGGTGGCTCCAGTTTAGTTCTGCTCCCAATTTGGTCAGTCAAAGCAGCCTGGAAGAGGAAAAATGACGTGCTCCATTCCTGTGTTTCCCAGCTGCAAAGAAAGGCTGACTTGGACAACCTGGTGTTCACCTGCAGCACCTCTGGAAAAGGGTGAGACCCCAAGGATCACCACATTCTAAGGGGCTAGAGGGAAAGTCTTAGGAAGAGAGGCTGAGGGGATGGGTTGTTTAGCCTGGAGAAGAGGGGACTCGGGGGGACCTCATCACTCTCTACAGCTACCTGAAGGGAGGTTGTAGTCGGAGACAACTATAGGCAGGATGAGAGGGCAGAGCCTGAAGCTGCCAGGGGAGGGTTAGGTTGGCTGTTAGGAAGCCCTTCAGGATGGTCAGAGCCTGCCTGGACTAACTGCCCAGGGCAGTGGGGGAGTCCCTGTGTCTGGAGGTGTTGAAGGACAGCCTGGCTGTGGCCCTTAGTACCCTGGTCTAGCTTGTTGTGGTGATGTTAGGTCCTGGGCTGGGCTGGATGATCTTAAAAGTCTTTTCCAGCCTCAGTAACTCTGTGATTCTGTGAATATCTCCAGTGTAGAACCTGCCTGCTTGACTGCCCGATTGCTCTTCTAACATCAGAGATTTGTAGGAGTAGCCACGCTGTTTCCTAATCTTTGCATACTTACACTGTGCCCTTCAGCTGCCACCACCACCCCCATCTCTTCAGACACAGAGTGAAAAGTACTTTAGAGGGAACAGACACAAGTGATGTGTTTCAGCCTCTCAAGCCAGCAAGGGCTAAGAGGGCAGAACTGCCCAACAACCACGCACACACACAAACCCATGGACAGCTTACAACGCGTGACAGATCCTTTGGTGTCTACTGAGACAA
Organism: Upupa epops; assembly: GCA_013397515.1. Taxonomy (NCBI): domain Eukaryota; kingdom Metazoa; phylum Chordata; class Aves; order Bucerotiformes; family Upupidae; genus Upupa; species Upupa epops. The sequence goes on from VZRI01001953.1 coordinate 48,539, forward strand.
CGCCAGAGTCGTGTGGAGTCGATGCCTCCAGGAAAGCTGAGTCATGGAGCCCCTTTGGAGGGACTAGAAATGCTCTTCCCCTGCCCTGTTGTTGCCTTCTGCACAGAGAGAAGCGTTGCCTCTGCCCACACCTGCTCCTCAATTCAGGCAGGTAGTGTGGTTAACAGGAATGCTGGAGGGTCACAGAATCACTGAATCTCTTTGGTTGAAGAGACTTCTAAGATCATCAAGTCCAACCTTCTACCCAGCATGGCCAGGTCACCCTAAACCATCTCCCTACGCACCAGGTCCACACTTTGTCTAACCTCCTCCAGCAGTGGGGACTCCAGCACAGCCCTGGGCAGCCTGTTCCAGTGTTTGACAACCCTTCCAGTGAAGCAGTTCTTCCTAACACCCAGCCTAAACCTCCCCTGGTGCAGCCTGCAGCCATTCCCTCTGGTTTTTGGGGTTGCATCTGAAGTTATCAGGTGTCCTGCCCTGTGATCCTGCAGTGAAAGCCTTCTGGCAGCCCTTCCCAATCTCATCATGATGACTTGCATCAGCTAGAGTCCGTGGCCGGATGGGGGACAGTGGTGCTGTCCCACGAGAGGCTGCATAAGAAATGGTGATGAAAACCACCCCACCTTCCTGGGGAATCACCTTATACTGAACAGTCCCGTGTCACGTGCTGAAAAACCTGGAGGACATCGTCTTGAAAATCAGTCTCTCTTCTTCCTGAAGAGACATTCTCACACGGGCACAGGATGCTTTTCTCTACCTCCCCAAGTTCTTGTTTCCCCATCACTGCTTCTTTTTTCATTTTCTTTCTTTGAGATCCCTACTCGAAAATTCTCCCCCCTTTCCTTTCGGAGGAAGGAAAATTCTCTCCCCTTTCCTTTCGGATTTCATTTTGCAGTTTGCTGCTTCTCTGTTCAGTTCAGCGTTCGTTCAAGATGTCTCGCCTATCAAGAGACATCTGAGGTGAGGTGAGACGAGATACCGTCACAGATTTATTCTGTCTGCTCTCCGTTTTAGGCTCAGCTACAGCATGACTGCAGGGGGTTCGTGTTTGAACGGAGCTGTGTTCCTCCGGCTGCAGGAGTGGGTCTGTGAAATGCCCAAACCCATAAATAAGGCTTGGCACGCTTTCACTGCTCTCCTTAATGCCGACATTTACAAGCTCTGTTTTCCCTAAACCTCTTGCTTGCAAATTCCTGCACCTGCTAATTTGTTAATTCTGTTTTCAGTGAGTTTAGACTCGTTGTCGTCTTAATTATGCTAATGAAGAATAAACTATTTAAAATATTAGTGCTTTGCAAACTTAAAAAAGGAAACAGCGAGCGGTTACCTTGCCCCTGGATCTGGCTTTGCCACGGGACTCACAGACGTGGCCGAGCAATACGTGAGTTCCTCCCAGTCTCTCTCTTGCATGGACATCCTGTCCTCCCTTTCTGCTTCCTCCTCCCTCCCAGGTCTCTTCTGACACAGCTTCACTCTCCCCTGCTCTCTCTGATCTCTACTGAGAGGATGATCTTGCAGGTTAATGAAAATCACCCTTGAAGTGGTGATTACCATGGCTGTCTCTACCAGTTTTCCTCTCTTGATATTGAGCTCGTCTCCCCTCCAAGGTTCTGCAAAGGCTCATTCCTCTGCTCTCTTCCAACTAGCCCTCAGAACTGGTGTCTGGAAGCTGCTGGGCGTCACTGGGCTGCCACAGACCTCCGTCCTGCTCTCATCCTGTGAGCATCTCTCAAGTATCTCTGCCAGAGTGATGTTTCTGGCAGAGGAATGAGGCACGAGCCAACGCGTGGCCCCTACAGCAGTGGCTGCAGCCTCTCCTCCCCCTGCCCCTACAATTTTAATGCTCCCTCTTCTGCTTTCCCTGAGCAGCACTTTGCAGAAGGGGGTTGTGTCCCTGGCTTCGACACAAAATGTAGGTCAGATCATGGTCGCCATACATCCAAATCGTGATGAACTGCACACGAAAGGAGCAGCGAGCACCAACCCTGCAAAGAAGAAAGGTCACAAACTGCTTTATCTACCCAAACATCTACCTGCAGAACGTCTTTGTTCTCGGCTTCCTGGGGTCTCTTGCTGTCAGTGCATTGCCGCAGCGCCCTGAGCTGTGCTTTTCTTGCGCCTCTTCCCTGGATGTCTGCACAGAGCCGCTAAATCGCAGCTACACAACATGTAGGCTATCATTCTCACCATCTCTCCGACAAGGCAGCATTGTTTCCTACGGTACAGATGGCTCCAAGACACCCATCTCTGCCAACAGAGCAGCAGTGCGCTATCTGTAAAGTGCCTCCGAAGGCAGCGACTCCGCTGGCACTGAGAATAAGCCACAGCACGCAGCCAGGCCTGTAAGCAGTATCACTCCTAGCAGCGTACCAAGAAGTCGTTTCACCCCAGGAGAGTGCTTTTCCCCAGGGATGTGAGCTCCCCAGAGCCGCTGGCAATCTGGGCGACAAGACTACTCTCGACTGCAGTCATGCCATGCTTGTCACTTCCTTGGGAGTCTAGCCACAGTTGCTGGGGTTTATTTTCAGCCCTGAGCTTTGGGAGTTCAATAATTACATGAGAATGTGTTCTGAAGAAGAAGGAAAAAAAGTTTCTAGCCTCTGGGGTGTGAAGTAAAGCGTGTGAGTCACCGAGTGAACTTCATTGATGCAGAAAGCAGACAGAAAGTGTCCCAAATTCGGCAGGTTTCAAAATGTCATCAACTTTAAGGTCTGAGGTATGGGGTAGAGAGAGGAGAAATGGGGCTTTGGAGCCCATGGACTTCATTTGGCCAGGGCACCAATGTTTTTGCAAGCCTTTTCCTGGCTGGAGAAAACCCAGCGTGGTTCATGAGGTCAGGGAGGTCTCTGCGCTCTGCTCTGGTACTGAGTAGATCAGGGCACCGGTGGCCTTTTATCCAGGGACTCACACGTAAGGGATGGTCTGCTCTGCTGTTTATAAAACCAGAAGGGTGTTACCTCTCGTTTCGCAGAGTACAGAAGCCTCGCTGGGTTTTCTCCATGCAGAAGTCCACTAAGTGAAGGCAGCTATGTCTCAGACAGCCCTGTTCACAAGCAGCACGAGAGGATCCCATTGCCTCAGTCAGATGAAGCAGCCCCCAGTTTAACACCGCTTCTGGCAGAGGACAAATGCGTTTCTCTACATGCCTACTTGCTGCCAAGACCTGCTGAAGCTTCTCTCCTCCAAGACACTTCTATTACTGCCATGCAGAGCTTCAAAATCAGTTGAGAAAATATGTTACACACTAGACAACTTTATTTAAGCACAGTCGTTAGCTGTGGCTACAGACAGAAATGCAAACACCGTGGATATTACCAGACAGGCACCATTTTCATGTCTTTCCTTTTCCCTTCCTAGCTCTAGGCCTGAGAGTCAGTCCCTCCTTACTCACTCGGCTGGTTAGAGCTCCCCACAAAACACAAAGCATCGTCCCTGAAGTTTTCCAGGTAGGAAACACTACCAACCATCTGGGGCCAGCAAAGACCCTCGCTCCTCTCGCCCTAACCACCGACTGACTGATGGCTGAACTACGTGTGGAAGACTGGAGGGCAGAGAGAGGCTCCAGGGGAGCACAGCTGCTCTCCCTGCTGATGTTTTCACTAGAACAAGGCACTGCAGCAGCAGATGAACAATGATGATGCTCTGCTAGTCTCTTCTGACAGGCACTGTGCTCTCAAAGCCTCTTTTTGTTTTCCCTTTTGATTCCTTATCCAAAAGCTCTGAAGAAAACCTGAAAATGTGGATATCTGATGCTCAGACAGCCACAGGAGTGAGTAGAAAGGAAGCAAAGGCTCGGAGAGGTTGGAACAGTCCCATCCATCTCAGCAAGGGGCTAATTCTGAGGGATGATTATCAATGCTGATTACAATGCCAGTCCTTACACAAGAGAGGAGATGGAAAGGTACTGGTTTTCATTCTTTATCCTTCCTGCCCCCATGCTGGGTGGTGTCTGAAGATGCCCTCACCTGCCCTAGCCCACGTAAAAACAGCTAGACAAACAAAATCTGTACAAGGCATGGGCAGCAAGGGAGCTGTGCTCACGGAGTTCACTGAAACACATGAACACCAAGTGCTGGAGGGGATCACTGGAGATGCCAGACATCACTCAGAGGCCATTCCAGCCAGCGCAGAGACTGGAGAGGCTCTCTTGCTTTCTTGGTCTGACCCCACTCCTGGATTCTGAACTGCCTCCTGCTGTGAACACAGTGTTCACGATGTAACCCTCCCCTCGGAGAGCTATTTCCAGGGGAGTGGATCTTTGGATACGCTGGCTGGAGAAATGCCCACCAAGCACTCATCTCAACCGTCTGGCTACCTGAGGCTCAGCTCTCCTCAAACCCTCAAAGCTGTCAGGAGGGCCGGGAATGACCTCTGGGATGGCTGCAGATTCAGCATCACCACCTCAGCCAAGTTTTTCACAGATGATTGGCAAAACAAGCAGAATCAATGCGTGGGAGATGAGCTGAGTCCTCAGCTCTGCTCTGACTGCGGCCTCTCGTGTCCGTTACAAGATGGATCGGGCAGTTCCCATCAGAACTGGGTCTGTCTGTTTTATACTCCATCCAAAAAATACAGGGTGGCTAAATTCCTTGAGGTGCCTGAGGGCTTCTCGGGGGTTGAAAAGAAACCAGGATTCTAGCTGGGAGTTCAAACCGCAGCATCTGAGCTACCTGAGACCACATTCCAGTGCCACTACTGCAAACTGGGGACTTGCCACTGCCTCTCTGCTGCTCCTTTGGGAAGTAGCCTCTCAGACAGGCACTCTGCTTGCTTTTGGAGCAGATGGCATCACCGGTGGCTACAAGCAAAGACACCAAGAGGGCCCCGGTCTTGGATGCTGTAGCAGGGATGTTTCTGTTTCCCAAATCCATCTTCTCTTGCCTTCCTTCCCAGCGCTGATAACTCTCTGTCACTGCACTGCTCTCATTTTCAAGCTCCTGTCAGCGCTGTTCTTTCCAGACACATAAAGCAGATAAAGTGTCTGAGTGAAAAACAGATCCAAAAGGCTAAACTCAGCCTGTACCGGCCGAGGTATTAAAGGAAGAGCCGGGGATTTTGTTCTCACGTCCCCTTTCAGTGGGCATAATGACCGTGGAGGGTTCTGTAATCCCGAGCTCTACGGTGAGTTTTACTCGGGGTGGGTTTTTTTGTGTTCATCTAATGAGCTGTTAGCGCTCTGGAACACCGTCCGTTAAATTTTATTACCCACAATCAAGTTTTCATAAGGTAATAGCAGAAATGACTGTGAAAAGATTAGCCGTGGAAGACACGATGCGTTCCATGCCTCACTGCGAGGGAAAATCGGGACTTCCCTCGGATTCTGAGCTGCTCCGAGACAGGATGATGGTGACCCTGAGCTGCATGCCCTTTGGCATGAAATCTGAAATGAAGGGAAGGTCTCGTGCCCTTGGACTCGGCCCTTGGGAGGTCTCGTCTCGAGTCCTGGGTTCAGTTCTGGGCACCTCATTCTAGGAAAGACA
>VZRI01001953.1:54241-69114 GCA_013397515.1 Upupa epops
TGTGTCTGTCAGTCTCTCAGGGACTGAGGGGTTTTGTTGGGGTGGGGATGGTTGGACTCAGAGATCTGGGAGCTCCTTTCCAACCAGGATTATCCTGCGATTCTGTGAATTCCTTGACTCTTCAGAATTACCCCGTGTCCCCACTGTGTTAATTACATGCAGGACTTAATTTGGCTTCAAGGAAATTATTCAGGTCCACTAATTTCTGAAGACCTTCCCACTGTTCAGGTCCCTTCCTGCAACTGTAATAAAGGGATGGGTCAGTATCTGGTCGCTAGGTTCAGCCAGCACATGAGTGAAACAGTAAAACCATGGCTTTTGGACAGTGATGAACTCAACCCAAACACTTCTCAATGCACTGAGGTTCTGTCTCATTCTGCAGTACCTGCAGCCTACTCAGCTTTCCTCAGCTTCTTCAGTCCCTGTTTCCCTGAGATTTTCACCCTCTGCCCATCCTATACCTTTCCACAGCACAGCTCTCGGGTGGGAGCTAGATCCAGGCTGTCTGCTGTGCCCTGCAGCACTTCGAGGAGCCCTTGCACTCTCTATTTTCCAGATGGATTTTGCTGTCAGTGAAGCATCGCTCAATCTTATCTAAAAAGCATGAGGACAGTTGCTTGCTGTCTGCTTCCTCGGCCCAGCAGGTCTGGCTCCTTCCTATTTACAGAGCAACAGTTCAGGTCCAAGGAAGACAACTACAGTCCTTCCACCTTTCCCCAAAGCTGGACCTTGAACCTCCCAGTGCCATTTATTCCAGGCATGGAATCTGGAGGGCTTCCAAGTTGCAGATGCTTTTCTACCTCAAGTCTTTCCTTCTTTTTTTTCTCCTAATGCTCTGGATTTTCTTTCATCCCTGAGGTGTCACAGAACAGTCCACCCTCGCTCAGTCATGGATGAGTTATTTTCCTTGGCAAAATCAAAATGTTTTGCTAAGGGTGTATTTTGGGCTTTGAAATATTATTTTCTTTTGGGGAGGATTATTGCCCAGTTCCCTTTTATTCGTGCTCTGAGTTTTTAATGACAGCAGCACTCAGGCTCAAACCGAACGCGCTGGGTCAGGTGAAGCAAACAGTGTCCCTGCTGGGTAGCACAATGCCCTCTGAAGCCAAGAAACCCACTCGGTGGGTCACACTATTGCTAACATCAGTTCCAAACCTCTGCCAGCTCAGCAGAGATGCCATGCGTTACCTTCAAGGGGAGCTGCAGGAGCTGGGTGAGAGAAGCAGGAATCCAGGGGAAGTTTAGGTTGGTTATGGAACAGAGGAGGTTCCCTGTCAGTATCAGCAGGAACTTCTTCCCAGGGAGGGTCCCGGAGCACTGGAAGGGGCTGCCCAGGGGGGCTGTGGAGTCTCCTTCTCTGCAGACGTTCCAGCCCTGCCTGGCTGTGTTCCTGTGCCACTGGGTCTGGGTGACCCTGCTGTGGCAGGGGGACTGGACTGGATGATCTTTCAAGGTCCCTTCCCATCCCTAAGGATTCTAGGATTAGGAGACATTTCTTCACTAAAAGGGTTGTCAAACCCTAAAACAGGCTGCCTAGGGAATAGGGAAGTGGTACACTCTTCCCCCCTGGAAGGATTTGAAACGTGGTGCTGTGGGGTGTGAGTTAGTGGTGGCAGCGCTGGGTTAACAGTTGGACTCAAGGATTTAAAAGGTCTCTTCCAAACTAAACAATTCCATGATTCTAAGAGTTCTCCTGTATTTCAGGTGAGCTACTCAGCATCCTTGTAAATCCTCAGCAGGCTCTTACTCAGAGACTACTGCCTGGTGTCTGGGTATACGGGTTCCACAAACGTTCCTTGGCTGACATTTCAGGTTGAAAAAGTCAAACGCTATCCGTATGTTTCCCTAATTTCATTCTGGACTTCAACTCTCTATAAAAGAAAATGAGGGGCAGGGATAGCTGTAGGGAGACTGCATTCCTGCCAACGATCCCACAGGTTGAGCTGCCCTCAAAACAAGCACAGACGCTGCACCAGGCTGGCACAAAATGCTCAGCATCCATAGATTCAAAGAATGGGTCGGGTTGAGAGGGACCTTACAGACCATCCAGTTCCAACCCCCCTGCCATGAGCAGGGACACCCCCCACCAGACCAGGGTGCTCAAGGCCCCAGCCAGTCTGGCCTTGAACACTGCCAGGGAGCTGGGGGGCAGCCACAACCTCCCTGGGCAACCTGGTCCAGGGTCTCAGCACCCTCACTGGGAAGAATCTCTTCACGTATGTCCTCCTTTAAGCCTGCAAAGGATGGAACCACTCAAACCAGCAAACAAACACACACACAACACCCCTCCCCAGGTGAAAAGACCCCCAAGATCGCCCACTCTGGTTTGTGTAGTGTTTGACAAGAACTAAAACTCCCAGAGCTGCGGCCCCAGCCTCTGAGGCAGCCGGACCCCTAAATCTGTTGTTGACAATGAAGCCGTTTGTTTGTCATCTCAAGGCTGAACGGGAATGACATTTCTGTTGCAGTGCAGTAAAAGGTTAGCACTTGCATAAGCTGATAAATGTGAAGTCAAGGTGACTTTACTTCATGTATTACATTAGCATAGGGCTGCAAATCCTCCGGGCGTGCGGAGGAGCCTGAGGAAGCCACACAAGCGACAACGGCACCGCAACCGAGAACATCTCGGGGAGAGTCCTTCCCTTTAAGCACATAAACTGCGGGACAGACGTCTCCTGCTGCGCTGGGAGGGTGCTGGGATCTGGGTAAAGATGAGATGGAGCCAAGGCTCTGGTGCAGGGGATGAATCCACATCCTCGGCTGCATCAAGAGAAGCGGGACCAGTAGGTGAGGGAAGTGATCCTCCCCCTCTGTTCTGCTCTCGTGAGACCCCATCTGCAGTCCTGTGTCCAGTTCTGCAGCCCCCAACACGGGAAGGAGATGGAGCTGTGGGAAGGTGGCCAGAGGAGGGCCATAAGGATGAGGGGAGGGCTGGAGCACCTCTGCTATGGGGACAGGCTGAGAGTTGGGGCTGTTCAGCCTGGAGAAGAGGAGACTACAGAGAGATCTCAGAGCAGCCTTCCAGTCCCTGAAGGGGGCTACAGGAGAGCTGGGGAGGGGCTGTTTGCAAGGGCTTGGAGTGGTAGGAGCAGGGGGAATGGTTTCCAGCTGGAAGAACAGGGTTTGAGACTGGAAGTCAGAACAAAGTTCTTCCCAGTGAGGATGCTGAGACCCTGGACCAGGTTGCCCAGGGAGGCTGTGGCTGCCCCCCAGCTCCCTGGCAGTGTTCAAGGCCAGACTGACTGGAGCCTTGAGCACCCTGTTCTAGTGGGGGGGGTGTCCCTGCTCAGGGCAGGGGTGTTGGAACTAGACAATGAGTTCCCTTCCAACCTGACCCACTCTAGGAATCCATGAATCGAGCCCATTAACGTGGGAGCTACCTTTCCCGTGTTGTTATTACTTTCCATTAAGTTGAACAAAAAGAGCCCGGTTCTGGAAGCAGTGTCTCATTGTAACGCCTGCGTGATTGGATGAATAAATCTGCTTTAATTAAAGGCATTTTTTTTATAGTAGGCTGTAACAAAATATTGTGAGAAAGTGAGAAGCTGATAGCTGGCTTTGCGATTTCAAGTAACCTTCTCCTAATTAAGTCTGCATATATTTATGTGTCATCTCAGTGCAAGAGAATCCTTAGAGCTCTCCTTGATTTTAACTGCCTGTTCTATCTTCCTTTCTAGGGTTAGTTACTAATTTACTATGCTCTTTCCTCACGTTGCTTCAGCCAGATTGTTTCACTTGCATCTTACCCTCTCTGAATTTCACTCTGTGAATTCTCCTGCTGCCTTCAGTGACAGAATTCCTGACTGCACAGGTAAAAACTGGAGAGGAGGGGGAAAGGAAACTGCTCTTCTGGACTCATTCCTGCTGATGCCACTGAGTAGACTCACCAAATTAAAACTCTCCTCTAACGCAGCAGGGAAGGGACTGCAAAGCTTTGGGAGTGCATCAAAGCAGCTCCATGCTTTGCTTCTCATTTCATGTACCCCTGCTCATGCTGTTACTGAACTTCCTCAGTTCTTAGCCCCAAAGTCCATTATGGTTTGAGTTAGTCTGTTGTTGCTGTCACTTGTGGGCTCTGCCTTCCCTATGAACCTCCATAAAGAGCAGGAGAACAAGTACCCATTTATGGATTAGATGCTCTCTAGAGGTCCCCTCCAACCTCTGTGTCTCTAGCCACACGTCACCAGTGCTTTGCTGGGCTTGGATGTGTGCAGCAAACAAAGCACAAACCTGCAGGACCACCTCCTGGCACCTATAGGGTGTCTTGGTAATGGGAAACACTGGAGGATGCTCTGCAAAGACTGTACCAGGAGGGTAGAGAAGCTGTTTAGGTCATGGTATGTTCCTGGGCTGTAACAAACACAAACAGGGTTCTTTATCGACTAAAATCACATGCAGTCAGCTTCTCCTATTTCCTATGGGCTCCATCTACCTTTTTCTGCCCCATAAAGGTCTCCTCAGCTGCTCAGACAGGACAGGCACTGTCAGCACATAACAGGCTGCTCTAACACGGATGGATGACTGAGTATCCACCAAGAACAGCTCACCAATGAGTTGTGGGGCTCAGCACTCAGCAAAGTGCAGTCCTTCTCCAAACGGAGATGGTCAAAGTAAGACCCTTTTGGGATTCAAACACCCCTCTGTGTCTCCAGCATCCCCTCTGCATCCAGCTGGTCCACCTAGGCTAAAGAGCATCTGCAGCCTGATGAGGCTGCTTCCAGGGTTCATTTGTCAGGTGCAAGAGGTTCTCTTTAGGACCAACCTGATGCTCTTGGTGATAATCAATCCGTGTAGATTCTACATGAGTGTTGGATAAAAAAAACCAGTAGATGAGGCCTCTGGAGCCAAACCAAGATTAAAAAAGAACGAATTTAAATGAGAAAGAGTAGGTCTGCTTATGTGTTGGTTAATTTGGAAACAAACCAGTACTTTTACATCGCATCAGTTACCCGTGGTATTTATATATGATCTTTCCTATAAAAGAGTTTACTTCCGTTGAAGAGAAAGTCTGCGCACGTTCTTCGCTCTTCCTATTTGTAGGTTAGAGTTCAGTCAGGAAGCCCTGCTCTGTGCTGGTCTCAGCAGCAGTAACACTGATCCACTGTGAATGGTCTCTCTGTGGATGTAGCGGCTGGGCTTGGTGCCCCCGTGTCTCAATTCTTTATGACTTGATAAAGGTTTACTAGAATCACAGGACCACTGCACCTGGAAAAAAGCTGTCAGCTCATCAAGTCCAACTGTGAACCCAGCTGTCCCAAGGTCACTGCTAAACCTTGTCCCTAAGCTCCAGATCTTCATGCCTTTTAAACATGTCCAGGGATGGCGATGCAGCTCCCTCCCCAGGCAGCAGGGTGCCCAGGTGGCACCAAAGGTCAAAGGCATCCTGGCTTGGATCAGCACTAGTGTGGCCAGCAGGGCTAAGGACGTCATTCTCCCACTGGACTGAGCACTGGGGAGGGCTCCCCTCGAGTACTGGGGGCAGTGCTGGGCCCCTCACTTCAAGAAGCAGATGGAGGGGCTGGAGTGCATGCAGAGGAACAAGGAGGATGGAGAAGGGACTGGAGGAAAAGTCTGATGAGGAGAGGCTGGGGGAGTTGGGGGTGTTTAGCCTGGAGAGGAGGAGACTTAGGGGGACCTTCTCCCTCTCTACAACTCCCTGAAAGGAAGCTGCAGACAGGTGGAGGCTGGGCTCTTCTCCCAGGCAACCAGCACCAGGATGANGTGACAGCTTTGTGCAGCATCGAGGCAGCAAAAGACCTGGGTCTGACTTCTCGATCTTGCATGATCACGGGTATTCTGCTGTGTTTCTCTCTCTTTGCCTGTAAAATGGGTGATGCTGCTGCTAATCTACCCTAAATCCACGTTAAGAGGCTCAATCCGTAAAGCTGATTTAAACAGCAGCTGCAATATGGGCACTGCATTAATTCCTTCGAACGTGCCTCAGGTTTTCCACAAGCGACTAAGAACCAAGAGCCTCGTTCGATTTCTTTTGAACTCTGCCTTCTCTCCATAACTCTTCAGCATTTTTAAGCCCAGGAACCAGTCCTTGCTGCTGTGTGACTGCACACTGCTGTTTGTCCCAGCGGGTACCCACTCAGACACCGTTATCACTTGAAAAGGGAGGAAACCCCATGCTGTAATGCGTGGAGCTGCACTCCGCTCCCCAGTGCTACCGGAGGGCATGTGAACAGAGCAGGCTCTCTGGCTCAAGCATCAAGTGTCTAGATCAAGGAGAACCACATCCTGTGGCTACCCAAATCTTCCTACGGGCATCGCAGTAAGAGAGAGACCAGTCTACAAACCACTGCTGGCACAACCACGTCTGGCCAAACACACAGCGATTCCAGAGCCATTTGTTGAACTGTTTGTAGGCTCTGAAACGTCCACAAACAACAACCAAATCCATCTAACAATTCAATTGCTGTGAATACTGTGACAGCAGTGGAGATCTGACAGGTGTCTGTGTTCTTATCCCAGTCCAAGTGCAGATGCAATCAGGCTGGGGATCCTCTCACAGCACCACAGCCTCAGTGCTGCAGGTTTGGTGGGTAAAGGACTTCAGCCAAGCAGAATAACCAGACTAAAGGGCTCTAAAAGATCACTGCCTTGTGAACGAGGTTGTGTAGCAGGACTCACACTGTCTGGAACAACCCCTCAGCTCCCTCCACCTCAGCCCATCACCGTGCAGAACAAGGAGCTCAGCTTTAACCAGCCTCTGTGCTTACTGAGGGCTGAGCCTGAACTCCTGGGCTGAGTCAGCCCACATTCTGGGAGGGACACAGAGAGGTTTCTGCAGAGGTCACCTTCACAAGTCACCCACCACGCCGGTGAAGCCAGGTGTCCCCGCTCCACATACGCAACTCTGCTCGCTGAGGGGAAGCTCTGAACACAGAGGTAGGAAAGAAAGGAAGAAAGAAAGGAAAAGGCTCTGACTCTCCCCAAAAAAGTGATCACACAACAGTCCCGAGCAGGTCAGTGCCACAGGGGAGGGGATGTTCTTTCAAACTGATTCTTTAAGAGACAAAGATTATTCCGAACGTGCGTGGGAAGGTCATGGCAGCAACCCTGCTCCTTCGTGAGACGCTGAATTTTGGTGCCATCAGCTACTGGCTCTCACAAAGAAGAACTAAAATAAGCCCATCCGGAGGACAGTGGGAACGTCTGAAGTAAGACACTGCTCTTCAAGCCTAGATCCAAAGCCCTCAGCAAAGCTGGGGAGAATTTTTCCATTACCCAGTGTCGCTTCTGTGCTCCCCTCAGACGTCCTGAGGGTCCCTTCTGGGCTGCTGGAAGAGGACAGGGCAACTCAATCCCTTCAGTCAGTCAAGAATTGGGAGTTCTGAGAATTCCATGGCCTGGAAATGTCTCTGAGCAGGGACTGCGCTGACAAACCTGATCTTTCTTCCATACAGGAAACACGAAGCAGACTTTGAGCTTTGGTGGTCTGAATCCCCACCCTCTGCTGAAGGATTGAAGTACCGGGCTCTTGGCTTCCCTAGATGCTCCATTTGGCAGGGATAACTGCAAACTCTTGGGGTCTGGTGACCCTCGTGTTCACGAGCTGCAGCGACATTTTGAGAATCTCTAAGGTTTTTGGAGGAAGAAGCCCTCCTTTTTCTGTCTTGCTCCATTCATGGGTACTTCCAAACCTTCAGCAGAACCAGGAGACAGCCCATGAAGATCTGCTGGGGTTTGTGCTACCTGACCCACTCCATAGTCTGGCCAGTGCAGCTGAGCTGGTTTTGACTGGAGATTGGCCACAAGCCCTCTCACGAAGAACCAGAAGACTCCTAAAACACCTCTTCCTTACATCCCCGGCAGCATCCCGCTTATATTCCTTTCAGCCAAACCTCTCTTCAACTTCTTTCCTTTCCCAAACTCTTTCAGCCAACCAGGGGTTCGTGTGGTTCGAGCGGACAGTGATGGGTTTATTTTTGGGAGGGGTGTCTACCCTCACTCACTACATTTTGTGCCAATAGCTAATGTGATGGCTTGTTGACTGCTGATATTCATACCCAAGTCTTTGACAGGCAAGGCGCCCACTCACCAGCTGCTCAGCCTGTTGGATTGGGGTGCAGACAGGGAGCAGGAAAAGCTGCGGGAGATAACGTGGAAGTGAAGCCATTTTGTGCCTGCACGCAAGCGCACGGGCCTGCGGGACCAGAGCACGCCGCTCCTCGCCACCCGCTCTTCACCTCATCCTCAGAGAGTTCGTGCGCGCGCGGCAGCACCCATCCCTGAACGCGGTGAAGAAGTAAGGAGAGCTGGAAAGGTGCTGCCTCAAGCCTGGTGTGATTTCAGCGGATCAACAGAAACCCACAGACAAATGTCAGAACACTCGCCTGAGCATTCCACGAACACAGCGCTTCAGGCTTAAACAAAGATGTGAGACTGAAGGCATGTACTTGTTTGAGAGTCACTGCATGGTTTAGGTTGGAAGAGATCATCCGGTTCCAACCTCTTTCCATGGGCAGTGACACCTCTCATCAGACCAGGTTGCCCCATCCAACCTGACCTTGAAGTCTTCCAGGGATGGAGCAGCCAGAACCATCCTGAGCATCTTGTTCCAGGGCCTGTACAACCTCACAGGGAGGGATTTCTTCCCAAGATCTAATCTAAATCTCCCCTCTTTCAGTTTGAACCCATGCCCCCTAGTACTGTCACTAGAGTTCCTCTAGCAAAAGTCCCTCCCTAATTTCCCTGTAGTCCCTTCAGGTACTGGAAGCTGCTATAAGGTTCCCCCAGAGCCTTCCTTCTCTTCTCCAGGGTGAACAGCCCCAGCTCCTTCAGCCAGTCCCCAGAGCAGAGGTGCTCCAACCTTCTGATCATCCTCATGGCCTCCTCTGCACTCACTCCAACAGTTCCATGTCTCTGTTATACTGGCACTCCAGCACTGGTGGTCCAGTGGGGTCTCACAAGACTTGGGAGGGGGGAGTCATCTCCCCTGACCTGCTGGTGACACACAGGATTTTCACCTTATCCTTAAATATACTGCAGGGACTTCATGTCTTTTGTTCTCCTGCTCTCTTCCCTAGATCAGGCTTTACTTCCATGGCCAATCTCCTCTGATAAAACAGTCCTGCTCCTGTGGCAGATGCTTCTCACTGAGAAGACCTTCCTGGGTGTAACTTGGGGTCCTGCCTACAGCCCATGCCCACTTATTCAGGGGCCATGGCCCTGCATCTAAGTTAGCCTTCCTAGTGAAGAGTCAGTGATGAGGTGCTGACATCCTACGGATCTTTTATTCCTCTTGTTCCCATTAGGAACAATTAGGGGGGCATCGGGGGGAATTTTATCAACCTGGAGGACTTTCCACCTGGAAATGTTTGAATACCCCAACACACACAACACAGACGTTTCCATTAACTGCAGCTCTGGGCTAAGAGATCAGCACGTCCATTTCATAATGCAGCACAAACCAGAACAAACAGCACACAAAGGCTCAACAAGAGAGTGGAATTATTTCATCTCCTTGTCCCAGCCAGAGCTCTGAGCCCCAAATGGCTTCATCCTCTCACACCACTTTGCCAGTTAGGCTTCACACAATGAAATCCTTGCAGCTCCCTGTGTTAATCCATTAATACCTGTGAGAGCAGGCTGAATTCTCTACTCTGGCTATCACTTGGGAACCGAAGTGCCCAGTAAACACTGTTCCATAAGCTCTGTTGTTCCCTCTGTATTTTACCAAGGAGAAAATGCAAGGTCTGTCTGTCAGCACTGGGAGAACACAGGGATAGATTAGCCCCACGATCCCCCCTGCCCAGGGATGTTCTCTCTGGTGATGGTCATCAGTCCGTGTCCACTGCATTTACAGCGACTCTCCCCTCCCTGTGTCTGGTGATTTATGATGGAGAGAGCCAGAGGATACATCCAGACCATCGTGTTTCCCATCCACTCTCCGTTCTGAACTCATCTCATCCTTTTTCAACCTGCTTATGCTCTTGCCCTCCGCAGCATCCTGTGGTAATGAGCAGTACAATTTAATTAGCAGACATGATAGGAAACATATCGGACTCGATTCAGGTGCTTACGCCAGACTCTCCCAGACAGAGAATCAGATTCCTCTCTAAGGGATGCAAAAGATGCAGGACACGTGAGAGGGGCCAGGAAATCGCCTCAGTTCTCACCGGAACACACTCACTGCATGTGAAGAGGGGCAGAGACTTGAGAGAAGGGGGGAAAGGGAGTAAGGACTAAGTAGTTTCCTGGCTTGAATCCAGGGAGTTGAGCTGAGAATAAATAATAATCCATGTCTAACCATCACCCATAAATCCTGTTAGCAAAGATTACCCTGCTGCCTAGGTCTCCTGTCATGGCCACTGTGACCAACTCTATCAAAAACCTGGTGTAAGCTGAAGAAAAATGCAGGAGTAGGGACTAATGGCTACCTGCTACTCATGCACACAGAGACACAGACCTTGTGGCTCCAGTTCCACCCCTTCCCAGCCAGCACCTCGTAGAAAACACCACAAGGATGCCATACCTACAGCAACACTTTGCTCCAAGGACTTGCTCTCTAAGGCAGATAACCTCAGGAAGAGCACAGATCTGATGCTGAACAACTCCACAGAACACCACAGCATCCTATGATCCTCTCTTTATCCTGATGGTGAAAGCAGGAGGCAGCTTAGCCAGCAGGACAGCAGAGCCCTAAGGAACCGATCTTGTGCAGCGGACGGGGAGCAGCCCCAGCTCTCCTCATTTCAACCCTGAACACCAGCACGTTTCTCGCTTCCCCAAGAGGGAACTTAGCCTAACTTACCCTGAAAACACACTGAAGCATAACAAGCAGATGAAAGGGATAAAAACCCTGCCCTAGCTTTCCAGTGACTGCAGGCAGCTCCATCTTCCTGTGCCTTTTGACTGCACTGGGCCTGACTGGCAAGATGCTCTGCTGCAGTGATTTGTGCTTACTGGTCATCTCCCTTGGCAGGAAAACCAGATGAGAGCAGCCTTTGCCTTGCTCTGCTTTGGAGCTAGAGACTCACCTAGCTAAGAAGCAGCCTTCAGTTGTTTCATAGCCACTGGTACTTAACTACAAGCTGGGTCTGATCCTTCTGCTGTTACTTACACCACCACCACACTGCTGCCCAGGATTTGGGGTTTAGAAACATCCAGGAATCTCCTGCTCCCTTAGAATTTTCCTGAACTGGACACTGGTGACCGGTCAGTCACTGGCAGCACCCTGCTTCTCTGAGACCCAGCTCTCATCTCAGGCTGTTTAAACGTGCCTGGATGCAGCTTCTGCCATGACCCTGCTCAGCTCTGCACCAGATTGTCAGCCAACAGGCTGGGTCAACAGGCAGAGGCCAATGGGATGGGGTTGAACAGGGCCAAGGGCAGCATCCTACACATCCACAGCGTCCACAAGAACCCCCTGCAGCTCCAGACTGGGGGATGAGTGGCTGAAGAGCAGCCGAGCAGAGAGGGACCTGGCAGAGCTGGGTGACAGCCGGCTGACCAGGAGCCAGCAGGGTGACCAGGTAGCCCAAAAGACCAAGGGCATCCTGGCTTGTATCAGCACTAGTGTGGCCCACAGGACTAGGGATGTCATTTTCCCCTGCACCGAGCACTGGGGGGGCCTCCTCTCAATACTTGGGGGCAGTGCTGGGACCCTCACTTCAAGAAGGAGATAGAGGGGGTGGAGCGGGTCCAGCGCAGGCTGAGGGAGTTGGGGGTGTTTAGCCTGGAGATGTGGAGACTCAGGGGGACCTGTCTTCCTCTCTCCAACTCCCTGAAGGGAAGCTGTAGACAGGTGGAGGCTGGGCTCTTCTCTCAGGCAACCAGCGCCAGGATGAGAGGGCAGAGCCTGAAGCTGCCAGGGGAGGGTTAGGTTGGCTGTTAGGAAGCCCTTCCTCAGGGAAAGGGTGCTCAGAGCCTGGACTGCCCTGTGTCTGGAGGTGTTGAAGGACAGCCTGGCTGTGGACCTTAGTGTCCTGGTCTAGCTGATTGTGGTGACATCAGGTCCTGGGCTGGGCTGGATGAGCTCAGAGGGCTTTGGCAGCCTCCATAATTCTGTAATTCTCAAATTCAGGCACTCACTTCAGACAGGTTGCTCTCATTACCAAAGGTAAAACCACTGTGGCAAATCCAGGGCTGAGTTTCTGGTGGTTGAATCCTGCTGAGCTTGGTGATCTTCACTTATCACGCCACGGTAAATGTTTCATCCCTGAGCTTGGCTTTTCTCTGCTCTCCCCTGTTTTCTCTCTCTCTCTCCCTAGCCAGAAATGATTTACATGTTTGTTTACTCTGAGCTACATTCATCTGAGTCATTCAGCAGCCCTCTACCCACAACTATATTCCAGCAGATTTTGAACTGGAGTCTCGCTGAGCGAATATGGTGCTGTTGTGAAAAGGAGAACAGGAGGTTAAATTCTGGGTCATAATCTGCCACTGGCTTTCAAGGAGAGCTGACCTTTGCCATGTACCTGCCACAATTCAACAGCATCATGATCCCCTGTGTCCTACTTCACTTCCTAAAGAAAGAGAAACTCCAGGCGAAGGGATTACTCTGTATTTACACCAGTGTAGCAGTTAGTAGGATTTGGCTCGTTCCGTACGAATGATACTACTGTACTTGTAGGAATCATCTTTTCTGTTTCAAACTAATTTTAGCCACCCTTGAGTGGTGATTATCAAGCTCTTCCATCTGTTGTAGAGAAAGAGAAATTATTTGCACACAGCTTTTGTGAATTTTCTCCTCTGAGGAAGGTTTTCAAGAACTCTCTCTCTTTCTGTCTAAAAAAACCACCCCATCGTAACCGTATTATTAGCAGGACTCACAACTCAGCTGACAGCACCCTGGCTATTACATCCACAACACAAAAAGCCCCCCGCAACCGCTGTTCTCAGAAGTTTCTTTCTTCTCCAGGTCGCCTGAAAATCAACCTTGGCAAAAAGCAAGCAAACGGAAGGATGCTCTGCCTTTGCAATTCTCAAATGCAATTCCGAGGAGAAGCTGTTCAAAGCAGAAGGTGGCTGAGGAAAATAACGGCGCTTTGGAACTCTATTACAAAAGCAAGGAGACCTTGGTGTGTGAGCATGAAGGTGATTCACACCGAAACGCACAGAGTTCTCTTGGAAACCCAGCAATAAACGTGAGGATTTCTGTGCCTGTTCTGTGTACTTGCCAGGTAAATTAAAGCTGATCGCAGATTAGCCTCAAACTCCAGTCCTTTCTCATCTTGTTTCTCAGAAAAAGAGCTGCAAACAAAGCTTAAGAGATAAAACAACCGACAACCTGGACCTCTTTCTTTACTTGGAATATGAGAAATGTGCCCTGTAGCAATATAGTTCTTGCCTAGAAGCTTTGCTTCTAGCTGATAGCGTATTGATCACTGCTACGTCTGGAAGTACAACCAGACAGAACAGCAAAGCCCCATCACAGAGACCAGCCGACTCACAGTGAGCAGGTTGATGTCAGGGTAAGCTCTTTGGTGTCTTCATCCACCTCTTACAGCCGCAACTGTCTAGGACTGAAATGTGTCTTCAGCTGATAATCACAGAATTGTTTAGGTTGGGAAAAACCTTTAAGATGATGGAGCAATCCCTGCCTGGCTCCATGGGGAGAATCTGGGTGAAAATATTCGTGGATAAAGTGAGACATCTGATCACACATCAATGTGCTCTTATTTTTCTTCAGAAATGACACTGAGCGTCTTCACCAGGGGGTATTACTCAAGCAAACAGTTCCTGTAGTCTGCTTTGGAGCCCTCTGACAAGACAATGTGGCTACAGGTTCAATAAACTGCCTACAGATACCCTTTTAACTTCTGAAAAGCATTTTAAAAGCAGCAATACAGTCGTTTGCGTTTCCTCAGCACCTCCCTGGCTGAGAAGTGGTTTCAAGGGCTTCTGAGGAGCCTTCATAAAGCCTTGAGAAACAACAAGGCAGGATAAACCGTATTTCACAGAGCAGGCAAGCGAGACTGAGAGACTTGCCCAGGATCAGATCAAGCACGCTGGGCAGAGGTAAATAACCCTCCTCAGTTCCTCCTCTGCCGTGAGGGGATACAGACTCCCTGGAACCACAGGGCATAAAACCTTCCCAAAATCTTTCCTTCCCTTTCCCCGTGCATTCTGCGCCGCATTACATAATCCAGCTTGCAAGGAGATGCACCTGACACGAAACTTAGGGTTCACATCTGACCACACGGATATAAATATCGATCTAGATCTATACGATAGAGTGGGAAAAGTTAACCCGAAGCGATGAGACGGACTGGGAAGTTCTACACCATGCTGCTCCCTCGCAAGACCCCCATCCATGCCCGTTCAACCATGGTACCTCGAGCACGCAGGATGCAGCGGGAGCCTCGCACATTTCCATATTCATAACCGTGACTAACAAACCCGTCCTCGGCGGCACCGAAAAAGCCACACAAAGCAGAGCTTCACACCGGAGGGACTCCCGGAGTCACTGCTCCATAGTAAACAGATGAACTTAGGCAGAGTCTTGCCGTCCGGCCCTTTTCTTGGGGAGGGGGGGTTCAAGCTGCGTAATTGGGGGAAACTATCAAACAGAGAAAGCCCCGCACGATGATGCCCGTGGAGCCAGGGGTTGGGAAACGGGGGGTTTCTTCTGCAGGGAACGGAGCTCCCTTCGCTACCACCGTGGCCGTGGGTCAGCGAGAGGACTCGGAGCCAGGTCAAGGGACGCCCCAGTTAGCACCAGTTCGCAGCGCTGCGGGTGCAGGTGGCCGGCTCGGTTCGCGCTGCCCTTCAGCGCAGGGACTGCTCCAGCCCGCTAGCAGCAAAGGGGGCTCCGGGATGCTGCTCCGGCGGGGCACCGGGGCGGGCCGCTCAGCCCCGGACTCCTCCATCTCTCCCCCCCTCCGCCTCCATCCCGACCCCGCTGTCGCTCACCTCGGCCG
>VZRI01001953.1:75393-86522 GCA_013397515.1 Upupa epops
TCTCCTCCAGGCTGAACAGCCCCAGCTCTCTCAGCCTGCCCCATAGCAGAGGTGCTCCAGCCCTCCACTCATCCTCGTGGCCCTCCTCTGGACACGTTCCCACAGCTCAATCTCCTTCCAGAACTGGACGCAGGACTGCAGATGGGGTCTCACGAGAGCAGAATAGATGGGGAGGATCACTTCCCTTGACTTACTGGTCCCACTTACCTTGCTGCAGCCCAGGACGTAGTAGGTTTTCTGGGCCTCTCTACCCCTTGGCAAGGTCATGCATTTTAATCCAGGACTTTTTCTGTTCATCTCCACAAATCCCAAGTCTTTCCAAGTGAAGAAGGGAACTGGTTATCCAGGTGCCACCAGCAAGAGGGATGGGGTGTCTCTGGAGCTGGTCACCTGCAGCCAGGCTCTGAGTTCATTGAAATGCAGGGCCAGCCTAAGCAAAATATTGATTTTAGTGATGTTTGTTGTGATTTACATTTGTGTAACAGAATTGTTTCTGCTACAAAGATCCAATTCCTCTTGTGTGCAATGGAAATAGGATTCTTCATGGGGGAGTAATTTTGTTTGCCTTTTAAAACTGGTTGCACTGGGGACAATATAAGACAGCAGAAAATAGAGAGCAGGATTGAGTTTACCACGTATGAAAAGCCCTGCCTGTGCGCGGTTCAGACTACTCTTTGGGAGCAGGGACCTCTCCTTTCCTGTCAGCGTTTGTTAAGTCACCTTTCCATACCTTACAGGGTCAGTAATGAGGCAGGAGAGGGATCCTCAGGGGCAGGATAATGTGCTGCTGATCACTTACTGGTTTTATCACAGACCTGCTGGTGTCGTGGGATTTAGTATCGCATCTGAGGACGGCATTAATTGTTTAGTGAAGCACCGTCTCTCTGCAATTTCGAGCCATGGCATCAAAAATTGATCCTTTATCATAGAGTGCTAGAATCCTTAGGGATCAGAAGGGACCTCAAAAGATCATGCAGTCCAATCCCC
This sequence comes from Upupa epops, assembly GCA_013397515.1. Taxonomy (NCBI): domain Eukaryota; kingdom Metazoa; phylum Chordata; class Aves; order Bucerotiformes; family Upupidae; genus Upupa; species Upupa epops. The sequence continues at coordinate 76,381 of VZRI01001953.1, forward strand.
CTGCCACAGCAGGATCACCCAGACCCAGTGGCACAGGAACACAGCCAGGCAGGGCTGGAACGTCTGCAGAGAAGGAGACTCCACAGCCCCCCTGGGCAGCCCCTTCCAGGGCTCCGGGACCCTCCCTGGGAAGAAGGTCCTGCTGAGATTGAGAGGGAACCTCCTCTGTTCCAGCTGGCACCCAGTGCCCCTTGTCCTGTCCCCAGATGCCCTTGAGCAGAGCCTGGCTCCATCCTCCTGACACCCACCCCTCACAGATTGAGAGACAGGAATGAGGTCCCCCCTCAGCCTCCTCTTCCCCCAGCTCAAGAGCCCCAGCTCCCTCAGCTCCTCCTCATCAGGGAGCTGCTCTCCTTCCTTCATCATCTCCGTTGCTTTACGCTGGACACCCTCCAGCAGCTCTGGCTCCTTCAGTGTCTTAATAAACGCATTTGCTTCTGCAAAGCCTCTTCTACCCTGGGCTTAGTATTTCTATCCTTTATCTTTTGCTGCCTTCTTTCCTTGTGATGACCCCATTTTTATTTACAGTGCAGCCCTTTATTCAGTAGTGCTGACACAGTTCCATTGGCAGGAACAGCTGAATTACCATATCTCCATGAAGAGGGTGGTTGGGGATAGTGGCAGCAAACGTGACAGAGTCATTTGCATTGTTGTCATTAGCATGAGGCTCCAATGGGAGTTCTGTTTGTGAAGCAACTGCTTAATGGGGCTTTACTGCTTCCAGAAGAACCCCAGTCTTGCAGGAGAGCAACCCAGGCTCTACGGGTCCTAAGACTTCTGCCAATCTCAGTGTGATGGCGCTGACAGATGGCATACAGTGCCTTCCCCCAACTCAGCAGAAAAGAGGGAAATATAATAAAGGGAGTAGGGAGATTAGAGTCTTTATCAACGGGACTTGAAATCCAGTGCACTGTATGCTTGGTATGAAAGGAAACAGTCAGCTGAAAGAATTGAAGTGCAGCAGGGAATTACTGTGGCTGCTATTCTTCCTAGACCTTGCTGATAGGTTTTAATCCATATTTTTTAAGCATAGCTATAATTGCAACAAGAGATAGCTTGGAGCTCTGGCATCTTCCCTGCTCTTTGACAGCAAGGCCCTTCCTCACGGCTCTCAAAGCAAAGCTCTCCTCGGTTTGGGCAGTGTGAAATGAGCTGACACCAGCTGGTGCTCCCACTCCTTCTCCCAGTACTGTGTGTGGACAGCAGAGCCAATCTGGGGACAGAGGGACCTCAGCCAGCAGCCACCTGACCCTGCAGGCTGTTGGTTGAGAGGCTGCTGGCAAAGCCTCGTCTCTTCAAACAGCAGCGTTTCTGCAAGGATTATTAGAGCTGCTGTTGATGAAGTACTCCTCGGGGGCAATGGATGAGGTGTTCCACAGCCCTGAAGTACCTGGAATATTCACAAGGAGCTTGAAATTTAGGTTTATGGATTCTGCTGCTACATCTATTCCTTCCAGAGAAGCGTGTAGAGAGACAGACATCATTCCTGGTAGAATGCCTGTTGCTGGATCAAGTGAGAGTGGAGTTCTTTACTGCGATGACCTGCACGTGCTTCAGCTCTGTGCACAAGTTCACAGAGAGAAAGTAGCCGGTCTCGATGCCCTGAGGTGGTGTGTGTGTCTGATTCCCTGTTCATGAAGAGCCCCACTGTCATCCTGCTGACTGACAGTCAGGAATTCACTGAAGTGCTTCCCCTGATCTGGAGCCAAGGAAGGTCTGAGGGAACAGGGGAGCCAAAATACTGCTATGATTTCCCTGTGCAGATGTGAACTCTATCTATTTAGCCATGAGATGAATGGCTGGCATGAGTGATGCCACAGAAAGTGACCAACCCAGAGATGAGTCTGTTCCCACTGCTAGAGCAGGATCCCCTGGATCCAGTCACATAGGAACAGTCCAGGTAGATTTGAAACATCTGCAGAGAAGGAGATTCCACAACCCTCCTGGGCAGCCCCTTCCAGGGCTCTGGCACCCTCACAGGAAGAAGTTCTTTCTCCTCTTGTTGTGGAACCTCCTCTGTTCCAGCTGACACCCACTGCCCCTTGTCCTAGCACTGGGTGTCCCTGGGTAGAGCCTGGCTCCTTCCTCCTGACCCCCCACCTTTCCATCTTGATCAACAGTCATGGGGTCCCCCCTCAGGCTCCTTTTTTCCCACCTCTAGAGCCCCAACTCCCTCAGCCTTTCCTCAGCAGGGAGATGCTCCAAGCCATCCTCTCTGTGGCTCTGCACTGAACTCTCTCCAGCAGCCCTGTGTCCTTCTGGCACTGAGGGGCCCAGGACTGGCCACAAGATTCCANCTGTGTCTTTCTGGCACTGAGGGGCCCAGGACTGGCCACAAGATTCCAGCTGTGGTCTTAGCAGGGCAGAGCAGAGGGGGAGCAGAACCTTTACTGATGATATTTTCTTACCTTCATTTCTCCTGCTTCCCTTGGAACTTCTACCACACACAGCATCCCGTGGCAAGGAGTTCCACTGTCATTTCATCTGTTCTTTAAAGAAAACAATCCATCTTTTCACAACCCCCCTGTTACCTTCCTGCTGTCTTCCATTCCTAGACTCTTGGTTGACTCCCGTGCAGTCAGTCCGACGGCCCTGAGTCTTCATGGATTTGAGATGTGTCAGCAGGACTCACTTGGCAGGAATACGAAAGCATTTCATCGGGATAAGACTTGGTCTCCGTGTTCCCAAGCAGCCAGCCCCACTGTATTACTCAGCACTGTATTCAGGCTATAAATACCCTTCTTTTTCACATGAATCCATCCTTATTTACCCCGGCAGACAACAGAACTCCAGGCTCAGATTCACACGGCAATGAAAGAAGAAAAGCAAGAGATTTCTAGCAGATGATAAAGATTTGTCATGTTGTCACTACGTTTATTTTCTCCATCCATTTCTCTCCTTTCTCTGCGTTGCTTTACGCTCTGCAGGGCCCTCGGGGAAGGGAAAGAGGGTGTTGTTTTGAAAAATATAAGGGTGTTTTTTTTGATTAAAGGATGCAGAATGAATTCGCTTCCCAGGGCCTGGAAGCATGTGATTTGACAACTCTACTCCAGTGAATAAAGAGAGCACGCGTGGCCAAATTTATCCCGTTGATCGCCAGACCCCGATCTTTTGTTCTCCACGCGGCAGGAGTCTCTTCTGCAACCGGAGGATGTGAAGAACACGTGTTGCTGTTTTCTCACTGACTGGTACGAGGTTGGAGTAATGACGCAGCTACAGCACACGTTGAACTGGGAAGAGGACAGGGGTGCAGCATCCATCACTCTGTGGATACAAGGCAACGTGTAGACCTGTGCTAGAGGCTGAACCACTTGTACTGGTAAACCCAAACTTCAGTTTAGGGGCAAGGTCCTGACCCTACAAGCAGAGAGATCAGAGATTAGAAGAGTCACAGTGGCTTTCTCTGAAAGACTCTTCCCTTTTGAAGGACTGGGAGTCACCAAGGTTCAGAGTCACATCTGGATCATAAGAGTCATAGAATGCTGAGTTGGCAGGACCTTCAAAGCTATCTAGTGCACCCTTCCCTGCGCTGAGCACAGGCATAGAATCATAGAATCATCAGGGAGCAGAAGGACCTCGAAAGATCATCCAGTCCAGTCCCCCTGCCACAGCAGGATCACCCAGACCCAGTGGCACAGGAACACAGCCAGGCGGGGCTGGAACCTCTCCAGAGAAGGAGACTCCACAGCCCCCCCTGGGCAGCTCTGTTATTGGAGCAAGTTACTCAGAGCCAGTGGGATCTGAAATGTTTCCTGGGATGGGGCTTCTACCAACCTATCTGGGCAACCTGGGCCAGTGTCTCACCACCTTCAGCATAGAAAATGCCTTCCTTAGATCTGGTCTGAATCTTCCTCTTTTAGTTTAAAACCATCACCCCTTGTCCTGTCACAACAGCCCCTGCTGAGAGGTCTGTCCCCATATTTCTTATCAGCTGCTTTAAGTTCTGAAAGATGGCACTAGTGTCTCCTTGATGTCTTCAGGGGGGTTGAACTGGATGAGCTTTCCAGGTCCCTTCCAATCCCTAAGGATTCTTTGATTCTATGATTCTACGATACTTCAGTCCTTGGGGCACTTGCAGACCAGCAAACAGGGGATGGAAGTGTGTGCAGTCTCACTGCCCCAGGAAGGTACACGTGGACGGTGCTGTACCCTGTGCACGCTGCTCCTCTGGAACATCTGCTTGATGCACAGTACCTACGTTGCCTGTTCTGTCTCCTTTCTGCTTTGTGTTTTTGAGTGTCATGAGAAAGAGCCCGAAATTACTCATGTAGGCAGAAATGTCACTATGGAAACAAGGAGACCGTTTAGGATAGTTTGGTCAGTATTGACACAGCTGTTCTAATAGCCCAGGAGACGGTGTGACCCTCCACGGCTGCACCAGAGCTCCCCGGGGAGCGAACCTGGCTAAGACCACGCTGCAGTGAGATTGGCAGAGACAGCTCTGTGCTTCTTTCAAAAGCCTCAGCTGTCTGTACCCTGGAATCCAAACCCTTAAAGTCTCTAAAAATTATCTAATAGACCTTATCAGCTCTTGCACAGTGCTTTCCTCTGGCTGAAGGGCTTGGGGACAGCAGAGACTGGAGGAAGCTGGACTATCTGCAGAGGGGAGGCACTGTGTCTTGCCTTTCTAAGGGATCAGGTGTGTGTTTCTCAATGCTGTGTCTTTAGAAACCACTTTATATTTGCATGCACATGGCAGCTACTGTCTGTTTCCTGCAGCTCCAGGCAGTCTGTAGTCCCGGGCTCAGGATGGACAGAGTGCCACAGTACCAGTAAGCACTCTACGATCGCAGTGACACCGGCCACTGCAAACCCATCTTGTGTGTACAGCACAACCTGTTCTTCAACCCCAGTGAAAATAACGTTATAAAAACAAGCTGTGCAGGGAGTGGTTGAAATCCTGCTCTTTGTGAGCCTCGAGGAGAATGCACCTGCCTTCTGCCCATGACTTATTCCCTCCGTTTGCCTCGATTCACACAGAGAACTTTCATAAAGCTGCTGCTGCAACCGTTTTCTCTGCAGATGTATTCTCGCTGGGGTCTTTCTCCATAGTCACTTGACTGAAAGATGAGCGTGAGGAATATAGAGAGAGATGAAACTCTTCCTGTAGATGTCCCCAACCAGCACAGACTCGCATGCCTCACATGGTGTAACACTAATTGCAGTCTAAAATACAATTAGAAGCAGTAAGTGCCTAATGCCAGTGCTTTCAGTATCTTCCAGACACCTCTGTACCCATGGAGACACTCAGCGTGGCATCCAAGTAGAAGATCCCCAAAGGGATCAGTAGGAATAGGCCCTCCAGGCCCCTCTTTGGAAAATGTTGGACCGTTATCCTGCCCAAGGCAGGGAACAGGCACAGGGCTCCCACCGCATCCCACCGTCAGCCAGTTTGCCTGCAGCAAAGTAATTAGTCTGATTGGGATGGGTTTGCTGGTTTCCAGAGCCAATTATTGGTGAAGAAGGAAAAGACAGGTTTTCATCGCCTGTATCTTGGGCAGATCACACCTTTTCTCTCCCAGAACACTGACCACATCATGCCCTGAACAGCAGGCAAAAGCCTTCTGTCTTCTCGAGACCTCTTCCAGCTCAGATGAGGGTTAACACACAAGGATGACTTTTCCACCTCCTCCTCTCTAGAAGGGGATCACACACACACACACACACACACACACACACACTCTCCCACCCCTGAACTACCTCTCTTTTTATTCCTGTGTCTACACAGGAGCACGTTACAGGATGTTTTCTATCCCTACAGCTCATTACAGGATGCTTTCCACTACAACCAGGGAGCTGGGACTGGAGTTTGGCATCATTTGGGAAACACACAGAACCATCATCTCCTCCAAAAACATTACCTTGTGAAGGTAATGAAGAGATCCCTTCCAGCTTACTCCTTCTTCAGCTCATCCTTCCCCGTACGTAACTGCGTTGTCCTTTACACACCTGCACTTCTTCCAATGGGAAGTTAAATTGATCCTAGAAAGTCAAATGCATCTTGATCCTTCCTGGGTGAGCGGCTCTGATCTGATCCGGTTTTCCACGCCTGTGCTGCTCATATGCAGCTGAAACAAATCTCCCTGCAAATCTCTGCCTTCCCCAGCCTGTGCTTCCCGTGATGGGATTCATTTAGTTCTGTACATGAAGCAAAATGAGGGAAGATGATCGTTTCCTTCCCACTGAGGCAACTTTAGGCTGGGGCTTCTCCTCGGAGTCCGGCACTTGTTATTCTTTTGGAGCCTCTGGCTTCACTGTGGTTCTGCTGGAAACACATGGGGAAGCAGGAAGGGCAGCTGGTGTGCCCTGCTCGATGTTGTCTTGGACTCTGGGAGGGGTTTTGACTCAGTCTCCCATAACACTCTTCTGGAGAAACTGGAGACCCATGGGATGGAGAAATGAACCCTTCGCTGGGTTCAGAACTGCCTGGCTGGCTGTGCCCAGAGAGCTGGGGTGAATGGGGTGGGATCTAGCTGGGCACTGGTCACCAGCGCTGTCCCTCAGGGCTCAGGGTTGGGGCCGGTGCTGTTTAAGGTCTTTATTGAGGACCTGGACCTGGGGATGGAGAGCACCCTCAGGCAGTTTGCAGGAGACACCAAATGCTGTGGGGGTGTTGATCTGCTCGAGGGCAGGAGGGCTCTGCAGAGGGACTGGGACAGGCTGGATCGAGGGGCTGAGGACACTTGTCTGAGGGACAAGAAGGCCAAGAGCTGGGTCCTGCATTTGGGTCACAACAGCACCAGGCACTGCTACAGGCTGGGGGATGAGGGGCTGAGAGCTGCCCAGCAGGACAGGACCTGGAGCTGCTGGGATATAGACGGCTACATAGGAGCCAGCAGGGTGCCCAGGTGGCCAAGAAGGCCAACAGCACCCTGGCCTGGATCAGGAACAACGTGGGCAGCAGGAGAAGGGAAGTTCTTGTGTGAGAGATGAAATAAGCTCCGGTATACCATATCATATCATATCATATCATATCATAGCATTTCTGTGGGAGGAAATCATCTGCATCATTAGTTATATCCAACACTCTCTTGTTTTCTTGCATTGCACTCTGCTTTTGAGCCTTAAGATTCGGAAAGATTCTCCTTAGAGAAACGCTGAAATTAAAGAGTGACTCAAGAATGAATTCATTCTGTTCACTAATTGCAATGCTCACGTTACCTGGGCCTTGGGAACAGCGAGAAGAGCAGCTGCTGCCCTGCCACCGTCGGGCTCTGCTCCCTGCCGCCAGCAAGGAGCTGAATGTGCTATTTTAATGCGTCTTTCAGACCCTGACATCTCAGTGCACACGTGAGACGTGCTGATGCCAAAGAGGTCCCTGTCCTGGGCAAACTGCAGGGTCCCAACGAGCTTTGCCAGGAGTATCTGCTCTCCCAACGTCTCCCCCTCTGCAGGAACGTGCTGGTGAAGGAGCACCAAGTAGAGCCTTGTTTTGCAGCATCAGTGTGTCTGCTTGCAGGCACGTGAGTAATACTGATCCAGCAGCTCTCCAAGTCTCTTTCCAGGCTGGTGGTAACCCTGGTAGGATGCTGGGGAACAAGGGGAGCTTCAGTGTGACCTCCTCTCACCCCAGCACACCATGGCAGCGAACGTTGCTGGCCAGAGGAACGAGTCCCTGCTAGGCAGCTTAATTTGAAGCACCGAGCTGCTGCACTGGGCAGCTCTGGCAGGCTGCTTCTCCTTGTGAAGTGTCATTTGGCTTCACACCCAGTGTTCTCTGCACCTGGTTTGGAGCCAAGAAGCCAGTGGGAAGGTGTCTGGAGCACAGTGAGCCTGCAGCGTCCCTTGTCGTTGGGAGCACTGTGAAAATTGATATGAAAATGAGAAGAGTCCCAGCCCGCAAGGATCAGTCTGATTCCTCACTACACCTGCCTGCTTTTCATTCTGGGACCATCCTGGTGTGTGTGCTCTCAGTTTATCAGCTGCTTCACTCAGCACCGGCTGTCTTGGACCATGGAGCAGTGTCTGAGCTGCTCAGGAGGTTAGGTGGGGAAGGAGAAGAGACGTCTGTAACCTGACTGCTCTCTGCACAGGAGTGTTGCCTTCTCTTTGGATTTCCAAGCTGTACCTCTTCTTCCAAAGTCCCCAAGCCCTCCGGAGATGATTATGCCCATTGACTTCACAACTCACCAGAAAATAATCTGTAATGAACACAGATTATTTAGAAGAGCCTCAGAGATCGGCCTGAGCAAACAGTTCAGCTCTATCAAGCCAGAAGATGAGCAGATTCAAGAGCCAAGTGTTTTCCACAGGAGCACCTGTTGAATAGAATCATAGAATCCTTAGGGATGGGAAGGGACCTGGAAAGATCACCCAGTCCAATCCCCCTGCCACAGCAGGATCCCCCAGACCCAGTGGCACACAGGAACACAGCCAGGCGGGGCTGGAACGTCTGCAGAGAAGGAGACTCCACAGCCCCCCTCCCTTCCTGTGCTCCAGGACCCTCCGGAGCTGAGATTGAGAGGGAACCTCCTCTGCTCCAGCTGGCACCCAGTGCCCCTTGTCCTGTCCCGAGATGCCCTTGAGCAGAGCCTGGCTCCATCCTCCTGACACCCACCCCTCACAGACTGAGAGACAGCAATGAGGTCCCCCCTCAGCCTCCTCTTCTCCCAGCTCCAGAGCCCCAGCTCCCTCAGCCTCCCTTCAGCAGGGAGCTGCTCTCCTTCCTTCATCATCCTTGTTGCTCTACGCTGGACACCCTCCAGCAGCTCTGTGTCCTTCTGGAACTGAGGGGCCCAGCACTGGACACAGTCCTCCAGCTGCAGTCTCACTAGCACAGAATAGAGGGAGAGTAGACCCTCTCTGTATCTGCTAACCACCTCCCTTCTGATCCCCCCAGGATGCTGTTGGCCCCTTGAGTGCCATCCCCTTCTCCTGGTTTAGCTTTTTAACGAGCAGTTCTCACCCCTTTGACCTTCACTGCCCTTTTCACCTCTAAAGATGCGACTGCTCCTCACGCCCTCGATTCCTCAGTGACCGCTGGAACTCCATGCTTTTCCTGCTTCCCTTTCTCCAGCATCTCTTAACAACAAAGCCCAGTTACAAAGAGAGAAGTTTGTCTCCCTATCATCTCCCACGTGTGTGTAGAACTCTCCGCCAGCTCCCGCTACGCGAGCCCTCCATGATTTTACTATAAACACCGCAGAACAGCGCCGTTGCTTCGTATTTCCCAGCTCTGGGGTGCTATTAAAGGACAGAACATATGTCGACGCAACCCGCCGAGAGATCGGGACAGAAACGTCTCAGGACGGGAGTGACAAGCGGTGGGTGTCTGATGCTGGCACGTTCCCCGCTGGCAGGCTCCTCGCCTTGCGGGGTGGAGAGTTACGGTAACGGCTCGTGAGGCACCAGCTCTTTGTGTGTGAGTTCCAAAGATAGAGCCTCCCTCTTTCTTATTTTGGAGAGGAGGGCACCTTTTATTAAGGATAAAACCAGGGTGCTGCTTCTTGTTTAGCAAACACTGCTTCGGATGTTCCCCAAGCGGGAGGGAAAGGAAATCCCTAATGATACAGGAGTCATCAGTCATTGTTCACACCTAATCAGGCGCGGAGGGAAAGGAATCATTATCGTATTAGCGCTGCTCCCCGGCTCCGCCGATGAGGTGGTGACAGACACTTCGACACAGTCAGACCAGGGACTTTTGGCTGTGATCTGGAAGATCTATTCCCCACGGAGGAACAGGAACTTCCACATTCGGATCCTCTCTCTGAATTTCACTGGATCTGCTACCTCGTCAGGTCTTCGGGCTCCGCAGAGCAAAGGGCGCTGACATCCCGAGTTCCAAAGGGTAGGATCCCCTGATTTCAGACACGCCAGGCAGCAGAAACCTTCTCGGCAGCCTTTGTGTCCGTACACACGCGCGTACGTGCGTTCATCCGTCGCGTAGCTGTTGCTCGTCGCTGCTACGCGAGTCAAACCCGTGTGACTGTAGCCTGAATGTGGATGAAGAGAGAAAACACTGCTGTCTGCAGCTTGTAGGGTCTTGTCAGGGCTGGAGGGTCCAAAGAAGCCGGGTTTCTGGTGGAGAAGTCTCCTGTTCCCGCTTGTTTGTGCACGGAACTCAAACTGTGGCTGAGACTACTCAAAGGGTGAAGAGCATTGAGGGAGGGAAGGAAGGACGGGAGGGAGGAAGGGAGGAAGGA
>VZRI01001953.1:86572-98057 GCA_013397515.1 Upupa epops
GGGAGGGAGGGAGGAAGGGAGGCAAGAAGGAAGGAGGGAAGGAAGGAAGGAGGGATGGAAGGGAGGAAGGAAGTAAGGGAGGAAGGAAGGAAGGGACAGAGGGAGGAAGGCAGGAAGGGAGGGAGGAAGGGAGGAAGGAAAGAAGGCAGGAAGGCAGGAAGGAAGGAAGGAAGGAAGGGAGGAAGGAAGGAAGGAAGGCAGGAAGGAAGGGAGGAAGGGAGGAAGGAAGGGAGGAAGGAAGTAAGGATCGAAGGAAGGGAGGAAGGGAGGAAGGAAGGGAGGAAGGAAGTAAGGATCGAAGGAAGGGAGGAAGGGAGGAAGGAAGGGGGAAAGAAAGGAAGGAAGGAAGGAAGGGGCCAAGACATTAGAACCCCAAGAAACCACAAACAATAGGAAGGGAAGCTGAGGTGTTCTGAGAGATGAGGAGAGGACAGGTGCTGCTGAGCCAAAAGGTTGTCAGAAGAAGGGTGAGGATTGTAACAGCTGGCAGCCTGGCTCGGGACTGGGAGACTCCTCTGCCTGGTGTGAAGCCTGTCTTCTTTTTATTATGTAGGTTCTGGAAGATAGAAATTATGCAGTGATAATAATGTTTAATAATAATAGCAATACGATTCTGACTTAGCTACTCCCTCTGCCAGGAGACAACTGCCTTCCGAGGACAGGAATTGGGAAGCATCCCATTAAGGAGCTCAGGATCCCAGAGAGGGGGGGTTCTGTGGCAAAAGCCCCCCAGTGTGGTGTCTTATGCTCTCCATACTCTATAGAGAGCAACAGGAATGGCGAGGAGGGGGCTTGCTTGAAAGAAACCAGCTGCAGCTCTTGACATTACACTTCCCTGGGGAAAGGCAGGATGATGTTAAGAGAATAACTGCACTGGAAGCAAAAGCCTCTATCTCAAACAAACTCAACACATCCAACAGCTCTGTCTGTTAGTAGACTGCAGAGTTATCCCTCTTGCTTAAAAGCTGAGTACAAAGCACGTTCTTTATCTCTACCTCCCAACCCACCTGCTACCTGTAGAGAGGTCCAGCTGCACTCCAAGGACCTGCAATAAAGCCCTGGAGATGGAGGAAAGCTGAGACAAGAGAACAGCCTCACTGCTCCGTGCCCAAGCATCTCCTGGCACAATGCAAGGAGTCTGTTGTGGGACACCCCAGCTGCTGGGTGCAGCTCTGCCTCCTGAAAGCCTGCAATAGCTTGAGTGAAGGTGACCCCACTTCAGCCCATGCTGGAGCGGGTGTGGAGCCAGCTGGCATCTTCCCCATGGACAAACTGGCATATTTTACTATCGTGTACAAAACCCAGCCGTGTCCTGCAGTTTGTTTCATCTGAGGCTTTCCAGATGCTCCTGCTGTGCATTAATCATCAACAACAATCCTGAGGGTGACGGGGAGTGCTGTCGGCTTGTGAGGCTGGCAGACACGAAGAGCTGGTGCAGACAACTGGAGGATTTCTGCAGCGTGGCTTGCTGCAGCCCTGCTGCAATCTGTTACTTGCTTGTGCCTTAAGATGCACCCGTTTATCCGCAGGAGCAGTGGGTGGCACTGGGATGAGGGTGGTAGTGGATGCCCGGCTCTTCTGTGTGAAGCGTTTGGAGCAGCAGGCAATGCCTTGGGTATTTGTGTAATTATCAAAGGTCTTGTGTTAAAGAGGCAAGGTCATGTCTAAGCAGCGACACTGGCACCGTGGGAAGGCTCTCATTTGAGGCCATCTGTCCCAAAAGCAGTAATGGTTTCTGTCTGTCTCTGCCAAGGTGCTGGTGAGATGCCAGTGACTGGGTGAAGCAGAGGAGACAGGTAGCAACCTACCCGTGAGAAACCTGCTCCAGCCCTGCCTGTTCTGCTCCCTCTGCCCTCCTCCTTTCCTCTGGTCCAACACTTCCCCCACAGCCTGTTTTTGGAGCAGCAGATGACCAGCAGCAGAAGGGATGGGGGTACCACAGGTCAGGAGCCTTCCTCCCCACTGAGAAGCTGAGATGCCTTTGAAACACAGAGATGCCTTTCTCCCACTCATGAGCGTGGCAAACCTGCCTCTTCTTTGCCCTCAACCCAGCTACTTGTGGACATCAGCAGAGCACCCCGTGAGCCCTCGCAGGACCCGCTGATGAACTCGGAAAGGAATAAGCTGGGTCTGGCTGGGCTGGCTGCTCATGGGCACAAACCTCTGCACCGATAACAACAGCCAGGAACAGAGGAATGAGTGTGGAGTTGCAGGGACAAGGTCAGGGGGTGGATGCTTTGGCAGAGCCCAGAGCCCGGGGCACTGCTCACACGCCTGCAAAACACGTCGTTACTCCAGGTGGTTGGTACTGCAGGTTGTGAAGCCAAAATCTTCATCATCCAACTCCACTGTCAGTGGAAGGATGCCAACGGCTTTCTGGCTCAGCGAACCCGCATCGCTGGCCCGTAAAATGTTTGGGGAGGAATATGGGCTTGATAAAGCTTTCCATGCATGCTGGCAAGAGGCGGCTTTAATAGGGTGCCTACCCGGAACGGCTGCGATGACGGATGGTGTCTTCTGCGGGTACCATTTGTTGGAACTGTCGCCTTTATGGGAGGATCGATATGGTTTTGAAAATGCTTTTAATGTTTTATTCCACAAGTAGAGCTCAAGGAAAATAATGGACTTTATCCTCATTTAGCAGGAGTGACATCTTCTTATTGAAAAACCAACGCTTTAGAAGAGTCGTTCCGACCCCAGATCTCAAACTGGCTGTTTGATGTATAGCTAGGAAGGTGTTTCGTGAATATCTTCGTTCCCCTGCTCATAGAGCAGTTATTCATAACCACGAGGGATACGGAGACATCCTCTCACGTGGGGTTTTCTAATGGAAAATGTTCTTTGATGGTTTATCTGCCAAACAACCAGCTTTTCATTAAGGAAAAATGTATGTAGTTCGTTTGCACTCAGTTATCCCACCCACAATCTGCTACTCAGAGGCACTGTGCTGAGTTAAGGGCTCCGTCTTTCTGCCTTCCTCCTAGGCAAGGGCATCGCACTGAATTCTGCTGAACGTTGACAGGACTTTCAAAACCAGAAAAACTCTACCAGCAGCTGCCTGAAGGTGTTGGTTTTATCAGGTTTTGTGTTTTATCCTTATCCAAACCTCGATGAACTAGACCTCAGTGACAGCGTTTCTGTGTCAAACAGAGAAGGGTCCTACTTAAAGAGCTACAAAATGAGGCCTGGAACTGGCCAGTGGTCATGGGCAGAGTGTCATAGAATCCTTAGGGATTGGAAGGGACCTCAGAAGATCACCCAGCCCAATCCCCCTGCCACAGCAGGATCACCCAGACCAGGTCACACAGGAACACAGCCAGGTGGGGCTGGAACATCTCCAGAGAAGGAGACTCCACAACCCCCCTGGGTAGCCCCTTCCAGTGCTCCAGGACCCTCCCTGGGAAGAAGGTCCTGCTGAGATTGAGATGGAACCTCCTCTGTTCCAGCTGGCACCCAGTGCCCCCTGTTCTAGCACCAGATGCCCTTGAGAAGAGCCTGTTAGCTTGGTGCCAATTGCTTTTACTACCTTCTTGTGCCCTGGAAGCAGCCTGGCTCCATCCTCCTGACACCCACCTCTCCCATCTTTAGAGACAGGAGTGAGGTCCCCCCTCAGCCTCCTCTTCTCCAAGCTCCCTCAGCCTTTCCTCAGCAGGGAGGTGCTCTCCTTCCTTCTTCATCATCTTCGTTGCTCTACGCTGGACACCCTCCAGCAGCTCTGTGTCCTTCTGGAACTGAGTGGCCCAGACCTGGACACAATAGTCCACCTAAAGTGGATTTCAACAGCGTGTGGGTTTGACAGGAAATTTTCCTTCTGGATGGGAAGAAGAGCTCATGTCTGCGCAAAGCACCCTTCAAAACCTCCAGAGGTGAGGAAGCTGGAGAGGGAGCACTGGGCTACGTGCTGGTCTGGTGCATCAGCCATAGAGTTTAGCACATGGCTCTGTAATTGACTCCATAAATAACGCTCTAGGATCTGAGAATAAAAGCAGCGTCGCTGTGTTTCATATCTCCCGTGGAGTCCATCACCAGCAATTCACTGTTCCCCGAGCAGCCTGTTTATAGGTGGCAGAGTACAAACCCCTCGCTTGCCAAGAAAGTTTGTAAACTGGCACCAACATTTCTCAAATCCTTTCTCCACAACAGATTTCCCGTATCCTCCCAGCAAGAGCCTCATGTGCTGTGAACATTTTATTGGCACGCGCTGGAGCAACCTACACGCGACTCCCGCGCGTCCCCGACGGCTTCTCGTGCCCCGGAGGGATGTGCCTGGAAACCGAGGCTAGAAAAACCACGTAAGCTCTCGATCAAGTCACAACAGCTCGTGTTCTGCTAGGCAGAGGCAGGTGAGCTGCCACGTGAGCATAGCGGGAGAGTAGTAGGACAGGGCAAGACATCCTCGCTCTAAATGCGTTTGCAGGAGGAATCCAGCTGGGGCTGTGTGTTTGTAGTGCCTTTTCTCTTGCTGGACCATCCCGGCTCGCAGGATGATGGGGCCTCTGTAGGGCTGATGATGGTCTAGGAGAACTGAAGCACTGAACACCCATCCTTTCCCTCACTGAGAGGTTTAAACACAGGAATTCAGGAAAATGAGGGTAGAAGTCAGGAGGACCAGCATGGGGATTTAATCAGGAGAACATGCTTTTAATTTTGTCTATTTTCTTTTCCTAACAGGCTCTCCGAAGAGCCTGGGAAGAGGAATAATTAGTAGATGAGGTCTGAGAGCAGCCAGGGTAACAATGGCAACAAACCCGTTCATTGAAAGCTGGGTTTCACTCTGCCTGCCAGCCGCCTGCCAGGGAACGACCGAGGCACCGAGGGTTTTGGAGGAGACGGGGAATGGTTTGCTGAACTGCTTTGATGTTCTCCACTTTATCAGCCTGCCCTGGATAATTCCTGGTGGAATTCTCTCCCCTAGGGAGCCCCAGAGGCTAGAAAAACTGGGGTGGGATGTGGGAAGAGTCTGTGTGGGAAGAGTCTGTGTGCCATGAACCCCCAGCAGCATGAAGCTTTAGAGTGTGAAGAGAATAATGACCCAAGGTGTTCCATAGATTTCATGAGTGGTTCAGCTTGGAAGGGACCTTACAGACCATCCAGTTCCAGCCCCCTGCCATGAGCAGGGACATCCCCCACCAGACCAGGGTGCTCAAGGCCCCAGCCAGTCTGGCCTTGAACACTGCCAGGGAGCTGGGGGACAGCCACAACCTCCCTGGACAACCTGGTCCAATGTCTCAGCACCCTCACTGAGAAGAACTTCCTCCTGACTTCCAGCCTCAAGCTCCCCTATTCCAGCTGGAAACCATTCCCCCTGCTCCTACCACTCCAAGCCCTTGCAAACAGCCCCTCCCCAGCTCTCCTGTAGCCCCCTTCAGGGACTGGAAGGCTGCTCTGAGATCTCCCCGTAGTCTCCTCTTCTCCAGGCTGAACAGNGCATGCAAGTGAACACTGCCAGCTCCTGTTGAGTCTTTCATCAACCACCACCCCCAAGTCCTTCTCAAGGCTGCTCTCAGTCTGCTTCACAACCAGGTGCCTTGACCCAAGTGCATGACCTTGCCCTTGGCCCTTGTTGCCTCTCCTGAGGTTGGCACTGGCCCCGCTCTCTCGACAGCCTTCCACACAAAGCTGAAGTTACTTCCTTGAGTCCCTTTCAAACCTCACCGAGAGGCAGGGTGACTTTTCTGTAGAGCATTTCAATGTTCCTGAAAACCTCGAAGGTTTCGAGCTCCTTAAAAAGAAAATACACCTTTCCTCAGCTCCCATTCCCGAGCTGAAGCTGTTTGCCAGTGGGATTCACCAGCAGCAGCCTCCTCCTCTGTTCCACCGTGAATAAATTCAGCCTTGAAAGCAGCCTGGCTTGGGCTGAGACCATGGGAATAAATCAGCTGAGCAGAAATCAATGGCTACTGAGAGAGACATCACTGCTGACGTGATGCTGGAGTGGAATAACTGCTTATGAAAACCAGAGGCTCAAAGATGTGGAGGCAAGGTGTTCCTGTGTGAGGAGGAGCGTGGGCAGTGGGAGAAGGGGAGTCCTCGTACCCTTTGGGTTTGGCCCTTGGGAGGCTTCATCTCAAGTACTTCTGGGCCTCTCATGCTAGGAAAGACAGGGAGATGCTGGAACTGGTCAAGAGCAGAGCTACCCAGCTCAGGAGGGGTTGATAGAACCAGTCGTGTGAGGAGAGGCTGAGGGAGCTGGGCAGGTTGAGTTGGGAGAAGAGGAGGCTGAGGGGGGACCTCACTGCCCTCTCCAGCTCCCTGAAGGGAGGCTGTGGAGGGGTGGCTGTTGGCCTCTTCTCCTTGGTGCCTGCTGACAGCAGCAGGGGCACTGCTCTGCAGTTGAGGCAGGGGAGGGTCAGACTGGGTCTGAGGCAGAGATTCTTGTGTTGAATCTTGTACTCAATCCTTGTGTTCCCTAACCCCTGTGCAGCTACACTGCTCGAGAAACTGGCTCCTGGAAGACATTTTGAGAGCAAACAATCCCAAATAGGTTCCTGGCAGGCAGCAGGGTTTACCGACAGCAAAATAGCTCTGCAGTCTGAGGTTTAGCTCTCAGTCAGGGCTGAAGCACCAGCTGGGTGTGAGCAGTCCATAAGAAGAGTTTGCCTCTGCTCCCAGGGGTCTCTGAGTCGATGCGATGCCATAGCATCGTGCCAGGGCTGGCATCAGCAGGGAGCTCCCTCCAAGTACTTAATTAATGCCTGGGTAATGAGAAGTTTCACTGTGGAAACCTTCCAGTAGCACAGAGCAGAGTTAACATTCATCTCCCGATGCTGGGGGCTCCCAGCTGCACCAGTCCCACCACCGCTCATTTCTGAAGCCATAGGAGAACTGGCACAGAGGACTTTCCAGCCAAGGCATTGCCACTGGCCATGTTGGCACCCGGCCCGTGCTCGGCCGTGGGCTCCAAGCTGAGCAGAGCCAGAGAAAAACTCAGACTGGGTGGAAAGAGCAGGACATGAGAGCACCAGGAGGGGCAACCTGATGGCAAATGTTACCCAGAGAGGCGATAACATTGACTGGCGAAGGGATTGGCCTGGGGGCACCATCCCAAGAGCTCCCGGAGCTTCGGTGCTGCCTGATCATAACGACTGCTGTAAATATTCCTAAACAGCACTGGTTTCTCCCAGTGGTCATCCAAACGCAGACTGTGTGAGGTCTGTCTTCTGAAGAACTGGGAAGTGATGATAGCGAAGGATACGGCAGGAGAGAAGGAACAGCTCTCTTTCAGCAAGGCATCATTACCTGCAAGACATAGGCAGGACCTTCCCTCCCCTCCCACTACTGCCAGGTGCAGGGTGCTGCTGTAAGAGTGATGTGTTTGTGTGTTCAGACAGAGCTTCTTAAAGGAGGAAATAGCTGCGGGTGAAAACAGAGGTCAGTTGTCCAGGGATGCTCAGTGAGACTCAGCTGAGACAGCAACGGATGGGAGACCTGGGCTGTGAGGTCCACACAGACTCACAGAATCACTTCAGCTCAAGCTCATGGAGTCCAACCATTACCCCACTCTCCCATCCCACCGCTAACCCCTGTCCCTGAGCTCCAGACCTCCATGACTGTGAAGCACAGCCAAGGGTGGCGACTGAACCCCCTCCCTGGGCAGCCAGTGCCAGGGCCTGAGGACTCTTTCCGGGAAGAAGTTGTTCCTGTAGTCCAACCTAGCAGCCCGAAAGTCTAATCAGGATTTTCTTTCCCTAAATTCTGGAGTAAATTGTTGTGGTATTGAGGTTCGTTAGGAGCCTGTCAAACAAATTCCCTCCGATCCCACTGAGGATGCTTGGTTGGGCTCCAGCTCCGCGCACACCGCCGCGCGCTGACAGCCGCCTCTGTTATTCCCAGCCAGTTGTCGGCAGATTTTGGGTCCAGACTGGCCAAATGATGATGGAAACTCGACTGTTTCATGACAACACAAGAACCGTTCACCGACGCTTGCTCTCCGCCATCGTTAGAGCCGTCTCTGACGCGTCGGAGCTGAGAGAGCTATCTGGTGGCAGAGTTTAAGCCGTCGACGTGCGGTCTCTCTCCACAACCACAGCCTTGGGACAAAATCAAAGTCAGAAATGATGAACGTGAACACCTCCTGCCTTTTCATTTCCTTGCGACCGACGACTGACTCGACCTTCTAACCCACTCAGGTTTTCAATAGCGCTTGGCACGATTCCACCACCTAATACAATACAGATGATTCTCTCACGAGGTACCGGAGATAATGCAATTAGCAGGGAGTTTCCATAGACATGTTTTATATTATCTACTTAAAATAATCCTATTTCCTCGCTGTAATCTAATCTGGCTGTGACTTGGTTTGCCCTGAACGACATCTACGGTCCAGGACGACTCCGAAATGATGTGTAAGGGGAGGGTGATGGCTGTATCACTGCGTTTCACTTGAGATGCTACGGGTTGGGAGGAGAGGGCGTAGCACTGTGTGTGGCTTGGGGTCGTGTGTTGGCTCCTCCACTGGTAGGGTGATATTTGGAGGGGTCGCTGGTCTCCTAAAGGCAGGAAGGGTAAGATAGGCTGCTCAAAGAGAACGGCTGAGCTCTGTGAGGTGCTGGGGTGTACGCAACAGCTCACATCTTCAGCAATCAGATTGGAAAAGATGCTTAAGATCATCGAGTCCAACCTTTAACTCAACTGGATCAAGAAGGGGGCGATGGGTTCTGTGGATCTGCAGGGTTTTCCTGCTTCAGAGGTTTGTACAACCACCCAATCGCCATGGAAACTGCCAGAAGATAAGGAGCTGGACCAGAGTTTGCACTCCTGACTGTCACCTCTGCCTTCGTCTCACATCCAGCTGATCCTGCCAGGGTACAGGGAGTATGGACAGGCGAGTTCCCAGACCAGGAGCATCCTTCTGTAGCTCCTCATCTTGGCTTTGTCATTCTAGCTGAAGTGACACGGCGCTAAGCGTGGCTCCACCAGCCCAAAGGTGCAGCGAGGGGCCAACGTAGAGTACAAGTTGGTAGTTATTAGCACTGGAGTGAGCTCTGACAACACAGTTAGCAGGTTAAACAAGGATTAATGGTGCTTAGCTGAGGATTGGAGAGGTTTAGCCACCACACTTTATCTGTTTGCTATGGGCAGAGTCTCTTCCCCACCTCGTGTGCCTCAGAAATCTCAGTGACTGCGTGAAACAGCCTGAACCATAGCCTGGAGTTTCCAAGTGATGTGAAAAATGCCCCTGTCTGCACCAGGAGAGAGCTCTGGGGTTCTGTGTCCCTTTCTCATCCCCTAATGATCCGTCTGCTGCAAAATGAATTTATAGTTGGCTGAAACCAAGATGGGCTTTCAGGATCTATCAAAACTTTCCAGGCCAACATCTGCCCTCCGCAACCACACTCATCCATCACTTACTCTGCTGTCTTCAGAGCTTCCTATCACGGGCAGGCAGGAAGCACGGACATCCAGGTGATTTATATAGGACGAAGGAAAATCCCATTTGTGTGGCAGGCCAGATTCTGCTTCACATCTCCACGTTGCACTGCTGGGAGCTCAGCTTCAGCCCCCTCTGCTGCCATCAGAGTCACAACCCGTGTGCCTCAGGGCTTCCTGGGCACGGTGCTGGATCCAGCGCTCCAAATCCTGGGAATGGGTGTTTGCTCCTCCTGCCCTGAGCAGCCAGAGACACACAGATGTGGCCAAGAGGGCCAACAGCATCCTGGGGGGATCAGAAGGAGGGGTGTTAGCAGATCAAAGGAGGTTCTTCTCCCCCTCTACTCTGCACTGGTGAGACTGCAGCTAGAGGATTGGGTCCAGTTCTGGGCCCCTCAGTTCCAGAAGGACACAGAGCTGCTGGAGGGTGTCCAGCGCAGAGCAACGAAGAGGATGAAGGAAGGAGAGCAGCTCCCTGATGAGGAAAGGCTGAGGGAGCTGGGGCTCTGGAGCTTGGAGAAGAGGAGGCTGAGGGGGGACCTCATTGCTGTCTCTCAATCTGAGAGGGGTGGGTGTCAGGAGGATGGAGCCAGGCTCTGCTCAAGGGCATCTGGGGACAGGACAANCTGCAGAGGTTCCAGCCCCGCCTGGCTGTGTTCCTGTGCCACTTGGTCTGGGTGACCCTGCTGTGGCAGAGATATTGGACTGGAGGATCTTTCCAGGTCCCTTCCTATCCCTAAGGATTCCAGGATTCTATTCAACATGCTTTTCTCGTAGATGCTCTTGTTTAATGGGCAAACATTCAGCCTACAAACCAGACGTCCTCTCAGGTTTGTTGCCACAGCTGAGAAATCTGGTGGAAACAGGAGAGCTCTTAAGTTAACACAAGGAGCAGTTCCACCACCATTTCACCCCAGAAGCTTGAGTAGAGAGTGCATCTCAGGTGCTAGAAGCAGGATCAGGCCCTCTGTTTTGACTGAGTGTCTTGTTCAGCAGAGCACTGAAGTATGTGCTTAGCTGTGTGAACCTGAGTCCCGTCTCCCATGGGATTTGCAGCTGTCCTAATAGATAAACACAACTCCAAAGTGGCTCAAGTAGCCTGTGAGCAGGGATGAAGCTTCTGTGAGTCTTGCAAACTGGGTCTTTAAATGGATTTTATGGCTGTTGGGATGGTTCTATTTGTGTTCCCTGCAGCAGGGAGACCCCCCCCCTGCCCTGCGAGGTGTAGGGGACCATGAGTACCTGACCCCACCGTCATCTCACTGTCTCCAGAAGCCAATGTAATCCTATCTGATTGAACTGCCCTTGCACCAGAGAGATGGCCAGGAGCCAGCAATGGGCCCTGGTGGCTAAGAAGGCTACTGGGTTCTGCACTGGATTAGAACAGGGGTGGTGAGGAGATCAAGAGAGGTTCTGCTCCCCCTCTACTCTGNCACAAACTCATGGCAGATGCTGTGAAGCAGCCGAGAAACCTATAACACGTAAAGCAAGAACAAACTGTGTCCTGGAAAGTTGTACCAAGCTGCATGATGATGTAAAATCCAACAGGCAAAAGCATCTGGCAGTGAGGGGAGCACCAGTGAAATGCAGGGTCCATCCCTCGCACGGATTGATTGCAAATTAATTCCTGGGGCAGCTTCACACCCAGTGTCCATCTCTCTGGCCACAGGGCTGCAAGGGGGTCCTAGCCCTTCCCTGCCACCCAGCCAACACCTGTGTCTCAAAGGCAGGAGCTAATGGCAGGATTTATCACTGTCATCACACTTCATTACAGCAGTTTAGTGTTTAATGGAGCGAGCAGGGCTCTCTGCTTCCACTTGTCCTCCGGCTGTGGCTGAGCTGGGCTGGAGGATGGGGGAGAAGCTGCCCAGGACCTGCTGATCAGTATGGGCTGAAGTGGGTTTAGGGGTTAATTGAATGATCCCATCGATGTGAGAGCACTGTGTATTCAGCATGAGGCTGTTTTGCTTTACCCCCTGAGCTGGACCTGCAGAGTCCTGGAGCAATGGCAGCAGCCTCAGTTGGGAGGATGCAGAGCCCTGGAGTGATGGCAGCAACCTCAGTTGGGAGCATACAGAGCCCTGGAGTGGTGGCAGCAACCTCAGTTGGGAGGATG
>VZRI01001953.1:98316-116533 GCA_013397515.1 Upupa epops
TGGCAGCAACCTCAGTAGGGATCATGCAGAGCCCTGGAGTGATGGCAGCAACCTCAGTTGGGAGCATACAGAGCCCTGGAGTGATGGCAGCAACCTCAGTAGGGATCATGCAGAGCCCTGGAGTGGTGGCAGCAACCTCAGTAGGGATCATGCAGAGTCCTGGAGTGATGGTAGCCCAGCATGAGACCTCACAGGATGAAGGATGCAAAGTATAGCCAGAAAAATGGGAACAGGAGCCAGGCATCACATCCACAGCTGACGGCAGCCAATGTCTCTCCAGCAGCACTGCCATGAGAACAGGATGTGCTCCAGCACAGGTTCATGCAGAGAAGCTTCCAGATGCTTGGGCATCCTGGAGATTTGGGGATGCACCTGATTCCTCGGGGAGATGAAGGGTGCAGGGACAAGCAGCAGATAGGAGAGGAGTCTGAATGGCATTAGGGTTGAGGCTGAATGGTGTCTGAATGGTGTTAGAGTGAGTCAATACCCACACCAGGCTCCTAAAACCATCCTTCCCCCACTGCTGCTCTGTCTCACTCATCCATAGCCCCTTCACTGATGCTAAAGGCACCAGTGAGTGCTGAGCTCAAGTGCTGCAGGTCCCCATCTCTGCCCCAACAGGAGGGACGAGGGGTTGAGAGCTCCTGCAAGTCCCTTCTTCAGCCTGATCAGGGCAGGTTGGTACGAGTTAGTGTAGGCAGGAACACCCCTAAAAAAGGAGACAAGGCTGTACAACGGGTTGAAGTAGCACTGAGTGGTTTGGAGAAGTAGAGGCAGTAGCCCCAAACCCCACTGTGTGATAGCGTTATGGATGCTGGCTGTCACAGGCAGTGACCCAGCTGCCTCTAGAACAGAAACAGCTTCGTTTCTCTTGCTTGAAAGCATAGAATCCTTAGGGATCAGAAGGGGCCTCGAAAGAGCATCCAGTCCAATCCCCCTGCCACAGCAGGATCACCAAGTGGCACAGGAACACAGCCAGGTGGATCTGGAATGTCTGCAGAGAAGGAGACTCCACAGCCCCCCTGGGCAGCCTGGTCCAGTGCTCCGGGATCCTCCCTGGGAAGAAGGTCCTGCTGAGATTGAGAGGGAACCTCCTCTGTTCCAGCTGGCACCCAGTGCCCCTTGTCCTGGCACCAGATGCCCTTGAAAAGAGGCTGTTAGCTCGGTAGCGATTGCTTTTACTACCTTCTTGTGCCCTGGAAGCAGCCGTCCCTGCACCCTGCATCCCTCTGCTGTGCTGCTCTGCAACCAGGTGCCAGGTTGAGCCACCCCAAGATCTTCAATAGATCAATAGATCTTCAGTCTAGCACTCCCACAACTCCTCCAAATTACCCCAGCTGCTTCAGTCTCAGGACTGAGGAGGACACCCAGAGCCTCCAACTCAGCATCCCAGTCACGTAGCAAATGCTAAAGAGCTCGGAGAGTTCAGGCAGCCTCAGCTATAGAGCTTTAATTTTTTAAATGCCAGAGATCCCCAGAAAGTACCGTTCAGAAGGAGTTTACCTACTTAAATCCTAACCACTCTAATAAAAACACTACTTACAACACTGGGATGTATTGAAAGGAGCCACTTGAAAGCAGATCAGGCAGATTCAGCGGGGTAACTGGGCTCGCACGTAGAGCATCCGCTGGTTTTATGTTGAGAGCTTCAAAGATGCCCCAGGAATTAGTGCTGAATGTGGGATGAGAGGTTACACAATGAAATAAAGCACAGCAGCTGAAAATAAACCCCCAAAAGCAATAAATAACCCCCCAAAGCCCATAAATAAACCCTGCAGCTCTGTCCTGAGCTGTCCCCCCGACGCACACTCTTGTTTCACCCGTGAATTACAGCGCCAGGTACGTCGGGGAGTTTGTTTCATTATGTCATCAGAGGAAGATCATAAACACTGGTTTTACAGCTACTGTGCCTGAAAAATGTCCAGAGAGGGGATGCTCTGCCTTGTTAGTCCTTTCCAAGTCACAGCATCACAGAGTGACTGAGGCTGGCAGAGCCCTCGGAGCTCCTCCAGCCCAGCCCAGCACCTAACAGCACCCCAGCAGCCAGAGCAGGGCGCTCAGGGCCACAGCCAGGCTGTCCTTCAACACCTCCAGACACAGGGACTCCCCCACTGCCCTGGGCAGTCCAGTCCAGGCTCTGAGCACCCTTTCCCTGAGGAAGGGCTTCCTAACATCCAACCTAACTCTCCCCTGGCAGCTTCAGACCCTGCCCTCTCGTCCTGGTGCTGGGTGCCTAACAGAACCCAATCTCTCCTGACTGCACCCTCCCTTCAGGGAGATGGAGAGAGGGAGATGGTCCCCCCCCGAGTCTCCTCTCCTCCAGGCTGAACCCCCCCAGCTCCCTCAGCCTCTCCTCATCAGCCTCTCCCTCCAGTCCCTTCCCCAGCTTCGTTGCTCCTCTGCACCCACTCCAGCCCCTCCATCTCTTTCTTGCAGTGAGGGGCCCAGAGCTGCATCGAGTGGACTAAACTGATTCCATCTGGAAGAGACTATTCATTAACATCGAGTCAGCCTCTAAATAACCAGAGTTATCTGGGCTCTGGCTCTGCAGTAGCAGGGGTCTCAGCAGCCCATAGCACGCAGTAGCACGTAGCACGTAGCACAGGAAAGACCTCACACTCAGCCCCCACCAGAGGCCACCTTGTTTCTACAGCAGATCTTCATCCTATCTGCATCTTCAGACTCAGAGGAGAAGTCTGGGTGAGGAACACAGCCATCTCCAGCTCTTACCCCAAAGGCATCTTCATAAAGCAGAGATGGAGATAAGAAAACTTGAGAGGCAGCCCAAAGCAGCTCCAAACCCAGCTGTTCCCTCCTCAGACACCAGAAAGGGACCTTGGAATTCTTTTTGGGAAGGGAGACCTCTAATCTATCCTTTTGATTATCTAACTAAGCTGTTCTGAGTGTTGAAAGGCAGAGACTGAAGTTCTCCGGGCAATCACTTGGGATGCCCCACACGTGTCCTCCTCCTAGGACACCGTGGTCGGTGTCCCTGCACGGGAACAGCCTCAGGGACTGCTGGAGGCCACGTCCTTGGTAAACGGTGATGGGATGCTGCTCACGGCCACCTCCGGGAGCCCAGCTCTGATCCAAGAGGTGATGGATAGTCTTGTCGCTTCTGCGAAGGGCGGCTCCGCCGGGGCTCTGCGTGGGGAAAACAAGACACCGAACAGGCATGGGACTCTCCTGCTGGGCTTAAGCTGATCCTTTGTCACCTCCACCTTTGAAAGTACTGAGCGATGTTACTACAGGGTCTGATTTTCTACACCTCTTGCTCCTTGAGTTCCCGATGCAGCCGGGGCTGGGCTGCAGCAGCAGGGCAGTGGAGCATCGCTCAGCTCCCGTGTTTCAGCCGGTCTTCACAGCATCAGTGGTTTTCTAGGCTGGATTTTGTTCCCTGCCACGATAAACTGGCTCCCAGAGGGAATTAGTGAGGGACTCTCTTCCTCAGCCACACCACAGGTTTTGCCCCATCCATCATCTGTCGTGGGCTGCAGTACCTCGGTGCCATCCTCTGTCCATATGTACTGCGCTGTGAAAGAAGCTCCTAAGAGTAGGGTGGGCACTGAGCTGGTGGAGAGCAGTGGAGGAGAAAGGGACCTGGGGGTCCTAGTGGCCAGCAGGGTGACTCTGAGCCAGCAATGTGCTCCTGTGGCCAAGAGAGCCAACAGCATCCTGGGGGGATCAGAAGAGGGGTGGTTAGCAGAGCGAGAGAGGGTCTTCTCCCCCTCTACTCTGAACTGGTGAGACTGCAGCTGGAGGGCTGTGTCCAGGTCTGGGCCCCTCAGGTCCAGAAGGACAGAGCTGCTGGAGGGTGTCCAGCGTAGAGCAACGAAGAGGATGAAGGAAGGAGAGCAGCTCCCTGCTGAGGAGAGGCTGAGGGAGCTGGGGCTCTTGAGATCTGAGGAGAGGAGGCTGAGGGGGGACCTCATTGCTGTCTCTCAATCTGTGAGGAGTGGGTGTCAGGAGGATGGAGCCAGGCTCTGCTCAAGGGCATCTGGGGACAGGACAAGGGGCACTGGGTGCCAGCTGGAACAGAGGAGGTTCCCTATCAGTATCAACAGGAACTTGCTGCTGGGGAGGACGATGGTCTCGTGGCAGAGCCCGGTGGGCTGAGGTGCTGAGCTGCCCTCCAAGCTGCAGTCTGCAGTTTTCCAGGGAGAAAGAGAATGGTTTTGACCACAGTGCCTGCTCTCAGCTCTGAGTCGTTCACCTGGCTGCCACCAAAATGAAAGCTCTTCCCAATACAGGCTCCAGGAGACAAGGAAGGGAATCCTGGGGCAGCACCTTGGCAGAGCACCCCATGGAGGTCAGAGGGCTTTCATAGAATCACAGACTGGTTGGAAGAGAGCCCAGAGAACATCCAGTCCTAACCACCCCCTGCCATGGGCAGCAACTTCCATTATTAGACCAGGCTGCCCACAGCCCCATCCAGCCTGGCCTTGGGCACTGCCAGGGATGGAGCAGCCACAGCCTCCCTGGGCAACCCATTCCAGGGCCTCAGCACCCTCTCAGGGAGGGATTTCTTCCCAAGATCTCATCTAATCCTACCTTTTCCTAGTGTAAACCCATTAGTCCTCATCCTATCACTACAGCCCCTGGTGAAGAGTCCCTCCTCATCTTTCCTGTAGCCCCTTTTACTGGAAACTGCTATAAGGTCTCCCCAGAGCCTCCTGTTCTCCAGGCTGACCAACCCATCTCCCTCAGCAGAGGCAATGCAGCCCTTCCAGACCTTTGAATCCTCCCCTGAACCTGCTCAAGCAGGTCCACGTTTCTCTTCCACTGAGGGTCCCAGCTTTGGATGCAGCATTTTCCCCCCAGAACAGCAAGAGCCAGCCAAGACACCTTGCTGGCAGCAGCCAAAACCCTCCCTCCCTTTCGCTCCTGGGGATTAATAAGGGGGCATGGTTCCTCCCCTCTGCAAGACAAACTGCCTCTGAATAATTCAAGGACCTTTTCCCAGGGCGCTGAGCAGCCTTAAGCAGATCTTATTTTTCATTGCTTTGCATGATGCATGCGAGAGGCTCTGCATTACAACCCGAATGTCTCCAGAAGGAGCTGCCTGTGGGGCACGGCCACTACAATTCCCTTCTCCTTCTGACTTCAATATTCTCCGTGTCAGCAGAGATCTCCAGCGAAGAGTCTGACACCCAGGAACCAGGGGGTATTTTTTCACCCTTCTACAAGGGTGACCCAAACACGGGTGGACTGTGGTGGATATTTGGGACCCGCAAACGAAGGGTGACGGTCAACCGATGGCCGTCAAGGATGCTGGGGTTGATGGCAGCCCCCACACTCTGCTCCCAGGAGGATGCACTAACAGCTGTTGGCTTCATGAGTTGTGGAGGCTTCTCGTTTGGAGGTGCTGTTCATTCTGGGTCAGGAGGAAAGGACCCCCCACCCTCACTCACTCACTCACTCACTCACTCACAAGCTCCAAGCAGGCACTGGCCCCTCCAGAGCCTTTGATGCCAGCAGTGCCTTCTAGTTCCTTCTCAAGCTTCGGTGTTTGGCAGCCCAGCCTGTCCTGTGCTTTCAAGGGACCAAAGCTGGACCTCAGCTGTCTAACGATTAAACCAGATCAGGCTTTGATTCAATTTCCCGACCTTCCCAGCCTCCCAGTTCTGCAGTAGCCCCTGGATCCATCACCATCGCGAAGGAGATGTCATTTACCTGGACCAAGCAGTGATTTGATGCTAATAGCTGGCACTTCGCTCCCCTCCACAGCAGCTCTACAGCGATGTCTGAGGAGATGCTATCACAAACAAGAGGCCAGACGGGAAGAAGAGGAGCTCAGGTACTCCAAAGCAGCCCCAGGCATGGATTGTGCTGCCTGACAGCGGCGGAGATTAAATTGTTTGGAGAACAGCGTGAGCTTTTCAGAGAGTCAGAGAATCCTTAGGGATGGGAAGGGAGCTGGAAAGCTCATCCAGTCCAATCCCCCTGCCACAGCAGGATCCCCTAGACTGAGTCACACAGGCAGGTCTGGAACGTCTCTAGAGGAGACTCCACAACCCCCCTGGGCAGCCTGTGCTAGTGCTCTGGGACCCCCCCTGGGAAGAAGGTCCTGCTGATACTGATAGGGAACCTCCTCTGTTCCAGCTGGCACCCAGTGCCCCTTGTCCTGTCCCCAGATGCCCTTGAGCAGAGCCTGGCTCCATCCTCCTGACACCCACCCCTCAAAGATTTATAGACTCGAATGAGGTCCCCCCTCAGCCTCCTCCATCAGGCCAAGAGCAAGTGGGAGTCTTCACACCAGCCAGGTGCTGGCTGCCGATCTCTCCTCGATTTTAAACACTTTCTTTTCACCATTTTCCCTTGCAAGGAGCATCTCACCATCTGTCCCCGCAGCTGCAGAGCCCCGTTCGCCGTCCTGGTGCCTGCACGCAGCTGGGACACAGCTGAGCCAAGGCAGCAGTCGCTGCGTTCCCCTCCAGTGCTGCTGCAGACAGTGAACTCCCTTTGCCCTGGCAGCCATCCCTGAGCCCACAGCGACTCTTCCTTCCTTTCCCCAGGTTTATACAACCACAGAATGAGTTTGGTTGGGAGGGACCTTCAGACATCACCCTGTCCCATCCCTGCAGTGAGCAGGGACATCCCCAAACAGAGCAGGTTACTCAGAGCCCAAGGTCCAACCTGACCTGGGATGTTTTCAAGGATGAGGATCCTTCCTCCTCCTCTGAGCATCCTTGGCCAGTGTTTCCCCACCCTCCAGCATGGAGCTCATTCCTCCTTCATCCGGATAGCTGCTTCCCTGTGGAGAGGTTTGGCCTGAGAAGAGAAGGAGCCGCATTCACATCTCTAAAGCCTCAGCAGGTTACAGCCTGCTCCGGGTTTACGGTGGCCGTTAACCGGCTGCTGCTAGAGCAGCTCTGGCTGTGCTGTCTGCTGGCGGCGGGGTGGGAAGGGCAACATCTCCCCCCAGCAGCTCTACAAGAGCTTGTAAAATACTGCAAGACCAGGGTGTGCCACGACACGGGCTTGTCTCCTTCCCACACGGAGGAAGAAAGCAGTGTTTACGCACTGCAGAGCCCACCTGGGTTGGCTGTTGGGGTGGGATGCTGCCAGGCAGCTGGCACCAAAGCTCAGGTCTTCTCCACACCTCTGTAATGGCCTTAAAGACCACCCGGAGCGGTGGCTCCTTTTCAAGCCAGCTCATGGATTCCTTGAGCACAAGCACCCAGGAGCATCTCCTGGACTCACTGCATCCCGCAGCAGTGGGCTAAGGACACACTGCAGCCTGGGCTCAACCCCACCACCCTGCCCTGGGTCCTCTGGGAGGCTGCAGAACCCATCTGAGCAAGGAACTGCTGCCTGAGGTGATGGGAAGTGGCAGAGCCAAGCCCCACGAGGCGAAGGCATCGCTTTCAGCATCCCCACAGGCTCCGGTTTTCCACAGCCTTCCATCCCCACGCGCACGCGATGAGCAAATACTGGCCACGGGGATGATTAATATCAAGGATTCCCTCCTGAACAGCTAAGGCTGTTATTACCGTCGATAGGAGACACCCTGCACTGCTTCTCACACCGCGGGGTTTGCTCTGATTGATCCATCTGCCAGCACTCAGAGGCGCCCAAGGCGACAGTTCCACGAGCAAGATCCCCACGATGATTGTGGTGAGAGCTTGGCACGCAGGTCCCCATGGTCAACTCCATACCTGATGCCCTTTTCTCTTTGCTGGTGAGCAGGTGCCATCCTGTGCTGGGCTGTTTGAGGAAGGGCTCAGCTTTGAGCTTCCCCCTTTGGCAGACCAGGTCATAGGCTCCTAGGCTCCTAGGCTCCTAGAGTCCTGGACTCCTAGACCTTCTTCATCACAAGGGTTCTCAGACCCCGGCACAGGGTGCCCAGGGAGGGGGTTCAATCACCATCCGTGGCCGTGCTTCACAGTTGTGGAGGTCTGGAGCTCAGGGACAGGGTTAGCAGCAGCCTTGGGACAGCTGGCTTCAGGGTTGGACTCGGTGATCTTGAAGGTCTTTTCCAACCTGTGATTCTATGGATTCTGTGTTTCTGTAGTGCTGATTCCGGAGCTCCAGGACTCTCTCACAGAAGACACCCGTGACCATGGGATGGGGAGACGCA
The DNA here is from genome assembly GCA_013397515.1 of Upupa epops. Classification (NCBI taxonomy): domain Eukaryota; kingdom Metazoa; phylum Chordata; class Aves; order Bucerotiformes; family Upupidae; genus Upupa; species Upupa epops. The sequence continues at coordinate 106,397 of VZRI01001953.1, forward strand.
GCCTCAGCAGCTCTCCCGTTGACAACAGCCGTAGGGTTTCGGTTGCCTTTCTTACAGAACCCTTCTACTGATGCACAGCTCTGGCTGTGCGAGGTCCAGAGGGTCCAGCTGATGGCTTGTAGCATCTTCTGGAGCTTTGCTAGTGGGGTGAGGGATGAAGAGGGGCCACTCCTGCCAGCAGCTCCCAGCAGAAGCACTTCTTCTCCCTACCTCAGCATCCCAGGCTCGTGTTTCTGTGCTCACCTCAAACACGGATCAAAAATCACTCGGTGGTCAATATTCAACCCAGGAGCCCTGCTCTTTCTCCTCCCTCTGGTTCCCTGGGTGCAGGCACAGTGAACGTGAGGCGGTGCAGAGGGATGCAGGTCTGGATGGATCATTTCAGTCGCTGTCTTAGAGCTCGTTCCCTTCTGATTTATTTATGCTCTGCCTCTGCCCTGAGTTTTATTCCTACAGCAGAGCTCTCAGAAGGTTTAGCAGCCCATGGGCAAGGTCAGACTCTCCAAGGATGGGACTGGGACAGAGTCCAGTCCTGCAAAACCTGCTCCTACGCCGACTGCTCAGCACTAGGGTCCTGGCTAACGGGCAACCGTCGCTTGGGCTGCTTCTCCTGGCAGAACTTAGAGAGAATCTGTTCCTCTGGGATCTCAGGAGGCCATCACCTGAAAATGGCTCGTAAGGAGAGGACTCGGTCTAGGACAGTGCCCTGCAGACCTTATCTCCTCTGCATCACCCTTGTTAAGCCCTGCAGGAGCCGCTGCCCGGTTGAAGGCAGAGTTGTGGCTGTGTTCACTCTGTTTCTGATCTCCAGATGACGGGGAACAGCTCTGCATTCAACCTCCTGGAATAAGTCTCTGCGTGACTTAGGGGTCTGCGGCCATGGGATGGAGCCACCTCATCATCTTCCTAACGAGCAGCGCAGAATTGGGTACCAGTGATCAGTGATAGCAGGGCTGTGAGGACCATGGCAGCACCCAGTGTGGGCAGCCAGGCAGTTGGAGGGGATGAAGGTTGCCCAAAGGGGTGTCAGTCCCCGGTGAAAGCTGGAGAAGGGTCTGGAGCACAAGCGGAGCAGCTGGGGGAGCTGGGGGCGTTCAACCTGGAGAACAGGAGGCGGAGGGGAGACCTTCTCACTCTTGACAACTCCCTGAAAATCAGGAGGTTAGAGCAAGGGGATGGAGGGGAGGGGGGGGTGGCATCTTAAGGGCAACCTGGTCTGGTGAGAGGTGTCGCTGCCCATGGCAGGGGGCTGGAACTGGGTGATCTCTGAGGTCCCTTCCAGTCCAAACCAGTCTCTGACTGCGTGGAAAAGATCACTTGAGCTTCAAAACACAGTTCATACAAAGAAATCGATTTGCTCTGCTTCTACCAGCCCGCAGGGCACCAACAGACGTGGGAGAGCTGTGGGGTTGGCTCGATGGGCACCCAAACCCATCCCGAGGTAACACCCCCGTCATCTCAAGAGGCAGCAGCATCCTTCTCCCTTGTACTCCAGGGTTAAAATAAAGGGGGGTGAAGACGATGTGTAAGGGAGAGGCACCGAGTTCTCATTTGGTTGCCATAGCAGCCTCCTGGATTATTTAGCCCGATAGCGTCTGTAAAACTCCAACCAAGGCTAGAGGATCCCTCGGCAAAGGGAGCAGGTGTAAGGTGGCGGGCCATGTGCCACGGGGAACCGCTCCTATCACAGAGGCAACGCCACGAGCACGAAAGCCTAACCCGCACGGTGAGGTGGAAAATGTCACCCTCGCTAGATTACAGGGTAGGGCCGTAGAGCAAATTCCACTCACGTCTCTAATTGCCCAAAGATGCTCTCAGCGAAGAAGCTGGGGCGCCGCTGCGGAAGGTGGGCTCGTTCTGCCCTCCAGAAGGCGACGAAGCGCCGTGTGCTGCGAAGAGAAGGTTGTTAACATCAAAAATGAATGAACCCTCACCCGCGGCTCCACGGAGCCTTCCTGCTGAGCAGTGGATGAGGTACAAGGGCCTCGTTGAGAGCTGTGAGTAATGGCACCCTCGGGGAGATGCTGGCTCTACAGCCCGGGGCTGCTGCTGCAGCAACCATGGGAGGAACGATGGTGGCTCTCAGCGCATCAGATCTAACCACAGGGCTGGAGAAGGGGTCTGAAGGACCCTGGTGGTTCTCAGGGGTCTCTGTGTTCAGCTGTGATAGGATCATCAATGCGTTGAGCATTTCAGGGTGGAGAAGGACTCGGAGGGCATTGAGTCCAATGACCTCACATCTCCAGGACTCCAAAAGTTCCCTTTGATGGAGGAGCAGGAGCTCCCATCGCATCTCAGCTCTCAGCCAAGGGTGTGATGATCAGCCCGTCAGTTATTAAACCCACAGGGAAATATTTCACATCTCACCAGTAGATTAAACTAGAAAAGGTGAAGCAAAGAAGGTGATGGAGGAAGGAGAGCAGCTCCCTGCTGAGGAAAGGCTGAGGGAGCTGGGGCTCTGGAGCTGGGAGAAGAGGAGGCTGAGAGGGGGACCTCATTGCTGTCTCTCAATCTGTGAGGGGTGGGTGTCAGGAGGATGGAGCCAGGCTCTGCTCAAGGGCATCTGGGGACAGGACAAGGGGCACTGGGTGCCAGCTGGAGCAGAGGAGGTTCCCTCTCCATCTCAGCAGGACCTTCTTCCCAGGGAGGGTCCTGGAGCCCTGGAAGGGGCTGCCCAGGGGGGCTGTGGAGTCTCCTTCTCTGCAGACGTTCCAGCCCCGCCTGGCTGTGTTCCTGTGCCACTGGGTCTGGGGGATCCTGCTGAGGCAGGGGGACTGGACTGGATGATCTTTCCAGGTCCCTTCCCATCCCTAAGGACTCTGTGATTCTATGAAGCAGCAGCAGGTTATCAGCCAGTGCTGCTAAGCCTCACACACACCTGCTCCATCCCTGCTGCACACAGCACACCGTGCGTCAGTTGCTCCTAAACCAAGTCCTCTGATTCCCTGCTACCACAGCAAACCCTCCCACCTCCCAGCATCACAGGATTCCAGCCGTGTGTGCAGGATCACAGCTTCCAGAAGCTGGGTGAAGCAGTGGGAAATCACCCAGAGCTTTCCTGCTGCAAGAACCACCCTGAGCTCCCCAAGCAGAGGAGCTCCAGCCCCATCGGGTACCACCAGCTCAACTCACCTGTAGCGGAGGGTGAGATGGGGTTGCCACATCTCACTCCGGGGTGACAAGGAACCTGTTCCCTGTCGCTCGGTGCTGCTGCAGTCACAATCAATGGATAAGTCAGAGTCATCACCTCATTCACCTGCTGAGGACACAGGCTAAGCCAGGGCAGAGGGGCAGTGTCTTTGCTGCCCTTCGGAGCCCCAAAGCAGAGAGAAGTGGAGGGGAAACCTGTCTCACTCCACCACCACCACCACCCCAGGATGTGTTCCCCACACACAGCACGGGGGTGGGATGAAGGACGAGGACGTGCAGCCACCAGAGCTGGGGGGATCCGTGCAACCTCGAGAGCCGGTGCCAGAAGGGAGGGAAGGCCGTGGCCAGAGCCATGGAGGAAGGAAAGCAGCTGAAATACTCCTGTCCACTCACCCCAGCGCCTGTCCCTGCGCACGGACAGCCCAAGGCCAGCTGAGCCACGTCGAACGGCCCCGTGTCTGCTCCATGTCCGTGGCGGTGATGGATCGAGCTCACAGCAGTTCTGCCAGCCCGGAGGGCAGCAAAAATTACCTTGTCTGCACTTTGTGAAAGAAAAAGTTGCTTTATTCAATTACAAGTCTGTGAAAAACCTACAGGGTGCTCCTCTGGGGAGAGGAGAGCCTCATAAAATCAGTGCTCGTTGTGAGAGGATCCCGTCGGCGAGCGCAAATCACTCACGGGTTGGTTAACCTCTCTTCTCTGGTAATTTCAGAGAGGTAAATGTCAAAGCTTCCCCTTGTCCGAGGGGTTTTATTAGACCCACAATGAATCCAGGAATGCTAATGTCTTCTTTCTTGGAGTCAGCGCCACTCTGCTGCAAGGGAGCCGCTTGCTGTTGGTCCAGGACATCGCTCACTGCTTACCCTGTTTTCAACTCAAATGTCAATAAATGATAATAAACTAAAGGAGGGGGGGGGAGAAAAGGGTGGGAAGAGAGCTCCATCAGCCATGCAGATGGTGCCGTTAGGGATGCACTTCCACAGCGGCAAGGGAGGCGCCTGCGATGCTCTCCTGTCGTGTCCAGCATCCCATCCGATTCCCATGGCCTCTGGCTGCGGCACAGGAGGGTGGTGGGTACACTGTGAGCGTGGAGGGGGTCCCCAGAACCCAAATCATGGGATCAGAGCATCATTAACATTGGAAGGGACCTCCAAGAGCAGCCAGTACAACCATCAACCCAGCCCCTCTCTGCCCACTATACCTTGTTCTCCAGGGCCACAGCTACAGGTTGGTTGAACCTCTCCAGAGATGGTGACTCCATCACCTCCCTGGGCAGCCTGTTCCAACCCCTGAGCACTCTACCGGTGAGGAAACTCTTCCTGGTGTCCAACCAAAGCCTCCCCTGGCTGTTTCCTCTTCTCCCATCACTGCTGTCTGGGGCCAAACACACCGACACCCTCAGAAATGCCTGGAAAACTCAGGAATCCCCCAACCCAGCTGCAGGGCGCTGGTTCATACCTGACAGCAGCAGCACACAGGGCAGCTGGGCGAGGTGGCTGCAGCCCCACTGCCCCATCTCAAGCAGGATAACCACCTCCCAGCCCCACACCACTTCCAACCCGCAAGGCAGAGGTCAGGGGGGTTGGACTAGATGACCCTTCAAGGTCCCTTCTGATCCCTGATGATGCTCTGATTCCTCTGCCCCCACTGTGTTTTCCCCACCCAGGGCAGGTGCTGTCCATGCCCTACGGGATGGGTTCCTTAAGCCTTCACACCACCACAGCATCACAGAAGGACTGGGGTTGGAAGGACCTGAGAGCTCATCCAGTGCCACCCCCCTGCCACGGGCAGCGACACCTCTCACCAGACCAGGCTGCCCAGAGCCCCATCCAGCCTGGCCTTGGGCACTGCCAGGGATGGAGCAGCCACAGCCTCCCTGGGCAGCCTGTGCCAGGGTTCAGCATCCTCGCAGGGAGGGATTTCTGCCTCAAATCGGATCTAAACCCCCCCTCTTTTAGCTTGGACCCATCGCCCTTGTCCTGTCACTCGAGTCCCTCAGAAGAAGCCCCTCTCCAGCTCTCCTGGAGCCCCTTCAGGCACTGAGAAACCACAGAGACTGTTAAAACCAGAGAGGTCTGTGCACTCAGACACTGAATTCAGCAGTGGGGGGGGGGTAATTGAGAGACCTTCCTTCTCCATCCAGCAGCTGCTTTGCCCGGTCCCCTGGCACTGAGCAATGCCAAGGCTGGACTACTGGTGGGCTTCCAGCTGCCACCAGCCAGGCAGGGCAGAGCAGAATGTGGGGCAGCTGAGACAAGAGACCTCGGGCAGGAATCAGTGCCACTTGGACAGGAATGTGAGACCAGCTCCCAGCTCTGACGGTCACTGCGGTGCCTGTGCATCGGTTTATGAGGGAATGAGCAGGGGCTGCTGCTCTTCCGAGGATGAGGGAGCAGCTGGGATGCTGAGGTTTGATGAGCAGAAGCTCCTCAGCACTGCTCTGCAGCTGGTGCCCACCAGGACAGCAGCCAGGCACAGTGCCAGCCTGACTGCACCCCGGAATCACTGCAGGCTCCTGCTGAGGCACAGCGGAGCATCCCTTGGGAAGGAGCATCCCGGGGGAAGGAGCATCCCGTGGGAAGGAGCATCCCCACATGAGGTCCTGTGGAAGGGATGGATGTGGGGCAAGAGGGTGCCGCTGTGACCAACGCAGCTGCCCCTGTATTATGGGGAAAGGGCTTGTCCTCTGGCTTTATAGTTCAACTGCCAGCCCGCTGCCCTTCGCTCCTGCTGGTGGGATTCACAGCGCTCTGCTCACCCCCAGCTCCCTCGGGCTGCTGCCTCCTCTGAGCATCAAGCTGGGCGTTGAGGGTTTTAACCATGGGGGGGGTTAACAAGCAGCTCCCAACCTGAAGGACCAAGCACCTCTGCCAGCCTCCAGCAGGGCCAGCCCTGCCCTGAAGACAGGGTCTGAGGTACCAGAACATCCAAGAGTCACCCCTGCCACCGTCCACATCTACGATGCTCAGAGAGCTCCTGACTGGAGCAGCCCTGACACCCCCACACTGCTGTGGTGAGGAGCAGGGTCTGAGCCTCCACGCGAGCTGCTCTTACCCGACCACTCCTTCCAGGTGGTGCTGGGGTTTAGCCCAGTCTGGGAAGGCTGGAAGCTGTGGGAGGCTCAGTGGGTCTCTCCAGCATCACCAGAGCCCCTCCAGCTGTGCCCTGCAGCAGGGTCCTGCGGAGAGAGAGGAAAAGGATGAGAAGTGTCTGTGCTGGGACAGCTGGCACCAGGCAGGGGTGACCTGGGGAGACTCATGGCCCCCGAAGTTCCTCCTCTCCAGCCAGGAGGGAGAGCTGGTGCAGAAAGGACACGGTCAGGGGCTCAAGAGAGCCAGAGCCCTGGTTCCCCAGCTGGATCCCAGCTCAGCTCTTCATCCTTGGAGCTGGCGGCTCTGCATCTGGCTTCTCAGCCAGCGATGCAGCTAACGGGAACAATCACAGCCGAGCAGCAGCGCTCCAGGGAGCTCAGTGAGTTTGGTCAGCCTGAGCGAGCTGGACGGGGAGGTGTCCCCCCGCTTCCCCCAGGGCTGGAGGAGTAAAAAGCAGATAAATGCAAAAAAAAAAGCCCCCAACTCTGTAAGAGAAGAGACAGGGGCTCCAGGCAGAGCTCAGGGAGCCAACGGCTCTTCAGAAGAGGTTAAATGATCGAGCGATGACCCAGAAGGGGAGCAGCGCTGTCACCTCCAAACCTGCCCCCTCGCAGAGCAGGGCAGGCTGCCCCAGTTCCTGGGGTGTGGGGGGAAGGATGGGAGCACAGAGAGCGGGATAAGGTGGAGGAAGAGTCCTGTCCCTATCGCAGTGACCCCCCCAAACAGAGCCCTGACACCATCGCATCTTGTCCCCCACGCTCCCCGACACCGCAGCCGCTGCTGTGGGGTCACGGAACTCATCCCCTGCTGGGTACCAACCGCTTCAACCCCGAGGGAGATGAGAAAGAACCAAAGGAAGGAGCTAAACACCTCCCCCGGGAGCTTCCAGGAGGGGTTTTGGGTGGGCAGCATCCTCGCTCTGCGCCACCCCACAGCGGGACCACACGGGGTGCCAGCACAGTGGGACCCGGAGCCTTCTGGGGACGGGGAGGGAGCAGCTCTGCCTCCCTCTGTGCTTGCAGAGAAAATCCCTCAGACGGATGGGAACGCAGGCAGGTCTGAATGTTTCATGGGCTCTGAGGGTTTATTCTTTAATTAAAGCTGCGCTCGAGCACAGAGGGCTGGAGCTGTTGCTTCCATGGGCTGCTCTGCCCTGGCAGATGCTGGAGTGGGGGGGTCACCCAGTGGGGTTGGTAGCAGGGGTGGGATGTGAGGAGGAATTCTTCACCATGAGAGTGGGGAGAGCCTGGAATGGGCTGCCCAGGGAGGCGGTTGGGGCCCCGTCCCTGGAGGGGTTTAAGGCTGCGCTGGATGAGGCTCTGGCCAGCCTGCTCTAGGGTGGGGTGTCCCTGCCCATGGCAGGGGGGTTGGAACTGGATGATCCTGGGGTCCCTTCCAACCCTGACTGATTCTGTAACTTCTTCCCAGTGAGGGTGACGGGGCACTGGAGGGGGCTGTCTGAGGGGTTTGTGGGGTCTCCTTCTCTGGAGGCGTTTGAAACCTGCTTGAACTTGGTCTGGGTGATCCTGCTGTGGCAGGGGGATTGGACTGGATGGTCTTTCCAGGTCTCTTCCTATCCCTGATGATTCTGTGCCCTAATCCTGGCTCCTCGCTGGGCTGAGCAGGTACCAGAGGCAAGGGAGGATGCTCCACATCCCTCTGGGTATGGCCAGACACAAGGTGGTGGGGACCTCTGACCTCTACACCAGTAACTACTGGGGAAATCCAACTCCTGATGCAGAGGCTGGAGGTTGGATCCAGCTGGAGACTGCTTGAGTTGTTAGAGAGCACTTTCTCGCTCTGAGCTCCTGGCTCGGGCAGGCTGTGATGCCACAGTGGCACTGACTGCTGGATGGGTCCCTCCTCACGGTGCTCTTCCCTGCTCTGCTGATGGCTAAAACCAGTCAGAAAAGCAGGCTGAACTCCGTTAGCAAACAGCTCCCAGGGAATAATCCCCTCCTTCATGGAAGTGGCCTCATTAGGCGCCGTCCAACAGGGCAGGGAAAGACATCTGGTGCCTCTGACCTCACCGCAAGGGATGGGGTGGGACCCTGGCCACTGCCAGCTCTCCTGTGGGTGATCTGCTTGTCCCTACAAATCTTGTGGTCACGTCTGCACCAGCAGTCACCAAAGCACCCAGGAAGGTCTGTGCCAGGGAAACAGAATCCTAGAATCCTTAGGGATCAGAAGGGACCTGGAAAGAGCATCCAGTCCAGTCCCCCTGCCACAGCAGGATCCCCCAGACCAAGTGGCACAGGAACACAGCCAGGCGGGGCTGGAACGTCTGCAGAGAAGGAGACTCCACAGCCCCCCTGGGCAGCCCCTTCCAGGGCTCCGGGACCCTCCCTGGGAAGAAGGTCCTGCTGAGATTGAGAGGGAACCTCCTCTGCTCCAGCTGGCACCCAGTGCCCCTTGTCCTGTCCCCAGATGCCCTTGAGCAGAGCCTGGCTCCATCCTCCTGACACCCACCCCTCACAGATTGAGAGCCAGCAATGAGGTCCCTCCTCAGCCTTCTCTTCTCCAAAGAGGAGAAGAAGCTCTCTTGATCTGCTAACCACCCCCCTTCTGATCCCCCCCAGGATGCTGTTGGCCCTCTTGGCCACCAGAGCACATTGCTGGCTCAGAGTCACCCTGCTGGCCACTAGGACCCCCAGGTCCCTCGCTCCTCCACTGCTCTCCAGCAGCTCAGTGCCCACCCTCTCCTGGTCCCTGGGGTTGTTCTTGCCCAGGTGCCAGACTCTCCCCTGGGTCCTGGAGACTGCAGGTCCCGCAGAGCCCTGCGGCCCAGCCAGCTCTATCAAAGGGAAGATGGAAAATCCCCGCTGAAATCCTGAAGGATTCAGGGCTGCCCGGGCTGGAAAACACATCTAAATCAATAACCAGGCAGCGCAGCATCAACAGAGGTAATTAATGACCTCCTACTGCATTATTTATTATTCTAATGATTTGTCATTTTCTATTAGGGGTCCTCATTTCTCTGCCTCTCTGCCTCCTGCAGCCTCGGTGCGGAGTGAGTTCCAGCCCTGGGCAGATGGATCCTCAGGGAAAACCTGGCCCTGGAGGCGCTGGGGAAGCTCTTTAGTGCCCAGCAGGTCATCCCACTCCTGGTCCTGGGCGAGGAGCAGCCCCCTTGTTTGCAGGGGGGAACTGGTGGCTGCCCAGCTGTTGCTGCTGGGGCTCTCATTGCTTCCCACCAGCTCAGCTCCATCTGCAAACGGCTCTCTGGGGGGGCTAAAAGAGGGGGGTGGGGGTGCAGAAAGAGCCCAGGCACCTTCCCTACTAAAGCAGAACCCAGTTGGTACCCAGGAAACTGAAGGTGGAGGGTGGGCAGCAGGATGAGCCAGGGCAGCAGGACCAGCGGGAGCAGAGGGATGAGCCAAGCCTCGTCCTTAGCTGCAGGTAGGATGAAGCAGCTCCAGCAGATGGAGGGGGTCTTCGAGTGAAACCCCTCTGTCTTGCTGCTCCTGCAGCAGCTCAGCAACCTGCAGAAGGTAGAGGTGGAGGTTAGAGAGCGAAGGGCCTGACTGTGAGCAGGCAGAAAGTGAGCAGGAAGGGGACTTCTCCCATCGCTGGGGCTGAGATGAGCTGAGCAGATGCTGTCAGAGAAGACCTGCAACAGCTGCAGCACCGAGCTGCACAGATGCTGTCAGAGAAGACTTGCAGTAGCTGCAGCACTGAGCTGCACAGATGCTATGAGAGAAGTCTTGCAGTAGCTGCAGCACTGAGCTGAGCAGATGCTGTCAGAGAAGACCTGCAGTAGCTGCAGCACTGCCTGCCTGGCAGCTGCTGGGGGCTGTCCCCTGGGCTCCAGGCCCTCTGCTTTCTCCACACAACAAACTGCAGTGAAACTGAGGAGGGAATCTTTCCAAGGGACTCTTGGGGGGGGGGGGGGGGG
>VZRI01001954.1:0-21765 GCA_013397515.1 Upupa epops
TAGATGACCTTTGGAGGTCGCTTGCAACCCGGGTGATTCTCTGAGTCCATGAAATGAAAAAGAACGTGGTTGGCAGTGTACGTCACAGGGAGAACCAGGATTTCTCTTACTTTTTTATTTGGCTTTCCAACAGCAGGACCCCATTGTGCCTGCTCTCTGCCTACTGTGCACAGTGTTATGCTTGGGGTGGTTATCGTCCCTGTGATGTTGATGGTGTCTAACGTGACAGAGCAGCCAATAAGCCCCGGGGTAAATAGCTGCGAGGGCTCAGATCTCGATACAGCAGAACTTTCTTAAATTGCCACAGGCCAGGACAGGGCTTTTTCCTTCTTGTCTGTCATCGTAATAATGGACAAAGCCAGCTGAACTTGTCCTGTGGCAGAAGATGCTGGAAGGGCTCAGCATTCCTTTTTCTCTCATACCTTTAAATTCACATCTCTAATAGATGGCTGGAAAACAAGTTATGTGTCAGGAACCTGGCAGGAGTGTGTGGTGTGATTCTCTGATGCCTAATTGTAGGAGGAGACTGCTATACCCAGCTGATCCTGTTACTAGAGGACCGAGTGTAAAGGGACTGAGTGGCTTCTTCTAGAACCCATGTAAGATCAGTGCTTAGAATTGGAGTAAACAAACTTCACTAGGTCCAAGCTGGCTCCATGACTGATGCTCTACTTCAAAATCCCAGCAGCTTCGGATCAGAGTACTTGGTTTCTTGTACATGGATCATGCTGAACCTCCCCAAAAGTTCCTCCTAAACATGAGAAGAACTTCCTTTACTGTGTGGGTGACCGAGCATTGGAACAGGCTGCCCAGAGAGATCGTGCAGTGTCCTCTGGAGGCATTCAAAACACATCTGGATGCCACCCTGTGTGACCCTGCTTTGGCAAGGGTGTTAAATTAGATGATCTCTAGAGATCCCTTCCAACTCCTAACACTCAGTGATGCTGTGATCCTGTTGACCTGTAGCGTATCTGCCATGTGCATCAGAACCACTGCGCAATAGGTGGCAGTGTTCATTTAGAGCTTGGGCAAGGCACCCACAGGCAACTGGGAGCTGGTGGTAGCTACAGTCCAAAAATAAACCAGGGTCTGCTGGGCTGAACAGCAAGTGAAAACTGCTGGTGCAGGTCGGGGGGTTGACTCGCCAGAGTGTTCAGCCTCTTGCAGAAGTCCGATGACGTGTGTAGAGGAAAGCACCAAGTAATCCTCTGAGACATGGATATTATAAACCTAGCTCTACCTTCAGATTCGCTGTGTGAGTCCCCAAAGGGATTAGCAGAACATAACCCCCAACTTTGGGGTTTTGCTTTTACTTTTAGGTTCAAATCTGGCGAACGTTCACACTGTGTTCCTTTTCCTTCCTCCACTCTTTTCTTCTGCAACTTTAATAACTGCCTATGTGCTCTGTTCTCTCCAGAAAGGGAAGGATTTGAAGTGTATTGCCACTCTGTCTCTAAGTGACTGTATTTTAAATTTTCCACTCTTGTGGGTTACATAAATGGCTTGAACAGAGTTGCTGTGTAGCTGTAGGTAGCCAGGGTGTTCATCACATGCCACGTGATGCTCTTTCGCTGTGGAGATACTATCCAGGACAGCTGTGTTAAGTTGTAGGTGCTGAATAAACGTCGCGCTCCACCTTTCAGCCCGTGAAAGCTTTCTATGCAGGATGGATACTCAGAGGAGACAGACTGTTCTAATTTTTAAAATCATGAAAGGCTTTTGACACTTGCACTATTAATTTTCCACTAAGGACAGTGAGTCCTTAAAATAACTGTTTAGCTAACCTCTGTACGAACAAGATCTGCTTGTTAATACTAAAATTGGAAGTACTCATTGTGCTAATGGATTTTGGCTCTTCTCTGATGCTTTACCTTTATCGTTCAAGCATAGATGTTATGATTTGAACATTGGTTTGCTGAGTAAAAAGATAAAATGTGCATTTTAAATTAATCTTCCTTATCCTCTTTGCTGCCCTTTCCCCTTCGAGTTTCCTCTTAGAAGCTCAGAACTGCTGAATGACAGTGCACTTGCTAGTGTGCAGTCTCTAAACCCACACCACTGATATATCAAGCCTCAAAGATGCATTTATTTGCTGGCCTCCAATCCTAAAATACCAATTGAAATGTTAGCTCTAGATTTCCAACTCATTTTTGACTACCCAGAAGGGGACCAAATTCAGCTGCAGCTGCGTACGAGGGGCTGAGCTGAATCTTGGAAGTTGCATCATACATTTGCAGGCCATTCATTTTCATCTGATTTAAGATCTCACATCCTTTGAAAAAAGATTGTTCTTCAGCCATTTCCTATAAAATTGCTTATCTTCCATATGTCCTTTCTGGGAGAGGAAGAACGCTTGATCTAGAGCCACCTGAAGTATATTCTATAAAAAATTGATGTGTAGCCAGCATAACGTAAGATCGTTCATTGATTACCTTAATCTCTTGGAGTTGCTTGGCCTATTTCTAGCAGCACTGATTGGCCCTTACCCAGTGCCTGGGTATTGCACCCAGGGCCTCCCTAGGCTTGTGTGTGACTGATGTTGTGAAGCTGTGCTTCATAGCCCACCCCCCATCAACATCCTCCTTATCTCCTGTCACTGCTTCTGAGCTAGCAATGCAATATTGATGCCTCTGGATGTGATTATGGGGAAAGAGATAACACTCCAATAACCAGGCAACAAGCTCAAGAGCAACATTGGTATGTAAATATCGACTATTTATGTTTGATATCTAAATGTATGATCAGTCATCTTACCCACACAAATAGTGGGCAGCCCAAGTCAGCCCATGGACCAGTGTCCAGATCTAGGGGATCCATGCAGGCAGGGGTATGACAGCTAACACACAGGGACAGAGAAGACAGGAACAGCTTCATTATACAAGGGAGGAAATCATAGAATCATTAGGGATCAGAAGGGACCTTGAAAGATCATCCAGTCCAATCCCGCTGCCACAGCAGCATCACCCAGACCAAGTCACACAGGAACACAGCCAGGCAGGTCTGGAACGTCTGCAGAGAAGGGAGCCTGTGGGGAACCTTCTCAAGATATCTGAACAGAGCTCCTAGGTTTTTCACAGAGCTTACCTGCTTTACCGTGTTATGGGGAAGAAGGGTGGTTTCACACTGCTTCTGCACCACAAGTAGAGTTATTCTCCTGCTAATTTCTTGTGGTTGTTAGCAACAATTTCAGGCCATGTGCATGACTTTTAAAAAGACATATCTCTTAGCTGAGAAACTTTAACTGCAGTACTGTCCCTGGGACACCCATCGCTGCCAAGAGTTCTGAGTGGGTCCTGGTCAATGGTCTGAGCAGCATATTGGCTTCTAAATGAGAACCCTATTTCCTTCAGGGATTGTCATAATTGGGAAAGTCAGAGTAGGACTAAGAATGGCTGTGACTTCTAACTGATACCAGGAGCCATGACCAGGGTGAGCGGATTAAGATGGTTTGTGCTGTCATACAGGAATTCTCACAGTTTGTGTTGGGCTGGTGATGCAGTTCTTGGTGATGGCTGATGATCTCATTTCAGTGTGACTGTGCTGGAGCTGAGTACTTGGAGCCAGCAAAGATAGGAGTCTGGATGCATTTTGTCTGCATTATTCCACCATATAAAGACTATTTTGTGTTTGTAGACCACACAATTGTTTGACAAGCATGTTCTCAGACAGCACATCTGAAAGTACACTACTTTATAAATACATCTACCATGTGCCTTGTCAGGTAGGTCTTTGATGCCTTCATACCCACTTAGTCAGAAGTGTATTGCATACAACCCTTCTCACATGACAGAACAGCATCTGTTTTGTGACATGAAGATGTGAAATGCAAGTAAATCACTTGTGATTTCTGTTACTGGAATCCCCATCAGCCCTGTTTGTGTGTTGAAACTGCACTCTCTTGGGTACCAACAGAACAAAGACAATCCCAGCTCCAGGAGCTTAAAAGTCTCAATGTGCTGGATTTTAAAACATACAACCAGAATCATAGACGCCTGGAATGTGTTGGGTTGGAAGGGACATCCCTTAGGATGGGAGTTCCTGTGAGGGCTAGGTTGCCAATGGTCAGGCAAGTTGAGGTTACTGGGAGTGTGGTTCATAGATTTCCTATGTTTCAGATGTCTTGTTCTCCATTTAGGCTGTGAATGATGGAGCCTGAACATAGGAATAGTATTGCTTTGAAGAAAGCTAGCATGGGTGAGAGTCCCCAAGAATGATCACTCCCTGAAGCAAGCCAAGAGCTGAAGCCAAGCCCTGAAAAATCTCTCCCAAAATTTTCTAGCAGTGCTGGCTGCCTCAGAACAGAGAGCTGGCTGAGGAAATGCACCCACTCTGTGGCTCTACAAGTGTCTGGGGTCATTTTAGAAACTAAGGGTTCCTCCCAGAAACCAGAGTCCTTATTACCTTCCATTACAAACACAAAGGTTACTCCGAGTAATTGAGCCACCAGATTTTCTTGTGTTATTATGCAAGTGAAATCAAAGTTGGGCTCTAAGACTATGCTTCCTGTCTTTGAGGGTTGTTCTTTAAAATAGTTCTTGAGAACCCAGGGAGTTTACTGTTAGAGACTTCTTCCCACAAACATTTATGTTCCTGTTGTAAATTCAGACCGATGTGTTTTGTCTCCTTTACCTCTCCCACCACATTGTCAGCTTTTTCAAACACAAACAGCTGCTTCCTCCAGAGTTCTGGATCACCATGTGACCACCCTGCAGATGATCATTCTTGACAAATAAGATGAAACAATAGCTCTATCAGAAAGGATATCCTTTGATAAGGCAGAGCTGGAGGTGTCATTGCTATAACTTAGGAGTGACCAAGCTTTCTAGCTAAATCTGCTCCTTGTTTCATCCTGGGTGATTAGTTTCATTCACTTTTCTTTTGCTTCCTGTAAACAGAAATGGTCAGGGCTGGAGCACTTCTCCGATGAGGACAGGCTGAGGGAGCTAGGGTTGTTCAGCCTGGAGAAGAGAAGCCTCCTGGGGATCTGATAGTAACCTTCCAGTACCTGAGGGGGTCTACAAGAAGGTTGGAGAGGGTCTGTTCACGAAGGCCTGTAGTGACAGGACGAGGGGCAGTGGTGTTCTAATGAGAGAAAGGCAGATTTACATTGGATGTAAGGAAGTTCTTCAGTATGAGGGTGGCTGAACGCTAGAACAGGTTGCCCATGGAGATAGTTGAGGCCTCATCCCTCAGGTAGTCAGGGTGAGGCTCAAACAAGTCCCTGGGCAACCTCATCTAGTAGAGGATGTTCCTGCTCACTGCAGGGGGGTCGGACTAGATGACCTTTGGAGGTTACTTCCAGCCTGGGCGATTCTATGATTCTATATAGTAATCCATTAACTCCTGTAAGTTTCTCAAGCTGCATCGTGACAGAGCGTCCAAGTACGAGCTACTAAAACATTCAGAACAGCATTATTACTCCTTCACGATTTGTGCATGTTGTCCAGACTGAGTAAAAGCTGATTTTGTTGCAGTGAGCCTCTCATAATTCACACTACACTAAAGGAACAATCTCTGTTAACGTATTAACTGCAAGCAAAGAGAGGGAAAAATACAGATGCATATTTTACTCTATTAATTCTGGACCATTATAGAGAGAACAAAATCCTTCATGGATTATTTAGGCTAATAACCCTTCTCTGTGCTGCTCAAGGTCATCTATAGTGGATGCTGCACCTTTTTGTGTACTGATGCATTATGCATGGGCTTTGAACAAGTTGTAATCAGGTCCAGGAATGATGTCAATGTTGTATTGCCAAAATGGATGGGTTTAAGCATTTAGGTAGCATTTTACACTTTCTCCAGGGCAGTTGTAACCGATTAACCCCTGTGAATCTATCTACAGAGCAAAATCGCTGTCACAGATGTGAAATAGAGTTACAAGAAGTGAACTTTCAAAGCCATATGTAAAGCTCAGGTTGCTTGCTTTTTGTCTTGTGATCAATGGAATAGACCTTCATTTATCTTCAACAGAGAGCTGCTAAAATGAGGGCTGGGTTAGTGGAATCCAGGAGTGTTCTGGCTTATTTGAGGACTCAATTCCCTGGATATTACAGTGTGATGACAGAGGTGAGCAAGTAAATACCAAATGGAAGCATCCTGTCATCAGGTCTTACATCGAGAACTTCCTGCAAGGACCCACTGCTGCCAGAGGAGTGAGGTTTTCCTTGTCCTTTAGAAATTTACCCCACTTGGTTGACTTTTGTACTCCAAACGGGAGAGAAACAATTGCAGGTGACCAAGTGAAAAGTTGAAAGCCTCCCTGAGTGGAATAGAAAGGGGGGACTGAAGAGGTATAGACAACGTTTCTTGGCTAGAGAACCTGTTGTGAGTCATTATTGCCCGGGCTTGCCAAAATCTTCTTACAGTTTTCTGTTTGCTAATTACCTCTGAGTATAGGAATGCACTTCTTCCCAAGCCAGTTTCTCTTCTCTTTCTTGGAGAAGAAAACAGTTACGGTTTGTTCACTAAAACATAGAACATAGCCCTTTACTGCAGAAGGGAGAAAGAACAGCCTGAGACAGAGGTGTCTCTCTGTGCTTGCCACCAACATGTTCAGGAAATTGGATGGAGCGTCCTGTTTGAACACCCTCTGAAGTGTTTTACTAGCATCATGCTCTGCACTGGCACGGGTGTAAAAACGTCCCACTTAGTTTTCCATTTCAGTATGATTCCACTGGCCGATGGCACTTGCAACCGATACTCCGATTCGCTGTGTCAGTGCAAGGCAGCATGCACTGAGTGTGTGCCACCAAGACCTGGTGGGACAGATTTGTCTGACCTACCCCCTATCCAAGCCTCTGTGTTTCCCTGTGAAGCGCTGGAGCCAACCAGTAAGAAACACCGGTCAGGGTCGTTTGTGTCACCAGTTCACAGGGTAGTCAGGTCTGGGACTACCTGGCTTAATTAGCCAAGTGCTAATAAACTGAAACAAAAGACAGGAAATGCCTAACTGGCCCCGTATGAGTTTGCAGGTGAAAAAGAACTAGGAACTTCACTTCAAAAGAGCACATTTGCTTTTAACAGAGATCCCATTACCCACTGCCTTCCCCAATACCCAAAGGAAATCAGTGCTGCGAGGAAAGGAAAGAAAGAAGGGAGATGAAGGGTCCTTTTGAAAGTCCCAACTCTGTAAGCATGTCTTGAGGGAAGAAGTATAGGATCAGCTTCAGGCAGCAATGTGGTGGCAGCCCCCCATCCCCTTTCCTCTATACAGTCCTTAAATCTCATCTCTATCTGTGGGAGAAGTGATTCCCACAGCCAAAGCTCTACCAAACCCTTTTCCAGTGTGGGTTTCTCAAAGCCACAGCTTCTTTTTAAGAACTCTGACCCTGCCAGCTATGCTCGATGCTTTGGACCATGCTCTTTTGGCTTTGGACCATGCCCTTTTGGCTTTGGACCACCGTTGTTCACCACATTCTGAAGTCAGAGCTGGTACACACAGACCCTTCCCTCTTTCTTCTCCTTCATAGCTGGGGCAGCAGCATGGCTGTCTTCTACCCCCATTCCCAAACTTGGGAACTACCTAAGGGACAAAAAGCAACCCCAAGGCAAATGAAAAAACAAGCCCAAAGCCCACACACCCACATTTCTCTGCCCAAATCCACTCATTCACAGAGGTGCCGATTGGATGAGCCCAGGCAGGTTTCTGCTCAGAGTTGAGAGCTGTTTTCTTCTGATTTCTGGAAACTTCTCACAGGTACCATTTTCTCTGCTATCCCCATTTACCAGACCCCTGCCTGGCTCTAAACCACAGCTGAGTGTTTTCCAGCCCTTAGTTATGTTGTGCCTTACACAAAGAAGCTTGGTTACTTCGTGGCTTCTGGTAGTCAGGGTGGAACACCATTTCATGCTGGGCTTTGCCTCCTTTTTGTGAAGCATTTCAATATGCTAGTAGGTACAGGATGGATAAGTGTAGTGTTTTATTGCTATTTGCTCATAGCTTGCAACTCTGTGTATTAAAAGAGGCTCTTCCCTGAGTGTTCTTAATTCCAGCCTTGTCCCGATTGGCATGTATTGATCTGCAGCAGTCAGGTATCATCACGTAGTGGGTCTCTCTGTGTTTAAAACCACTGTTCTTTATATGTTGTCATGTCTGTTCTTGAGCTGAGCTTTCCATAAATGCCTGGATTGGGGATCCTGTTTTGTGTGAGGTTTGGTTTCTTCTGGCTTTGGGGTTTTTTTGGGGTTGTTTTATTTTTATGAGTGTCTTTCTGCCTTCATGGAGTGGAAACTGTGTTTTTCCTTCTGTGTCTTAGTTTGATTTTAATTTATAGAAACATAGAATAAACATGGTTGGAAAGAACCTCTCAGATCCCCGAGTCCAACCATCCCCACACCCGCAAAAACCTAAACACCTGATCGATGGAAAAACACAAACTAACTCCCTCCATGCTGCCACTCCAGCAGGTCATGAAGCACTGTGTCTACATGCTTCTTAAACACCTCCAGGGACGGTGACTCAACCACCTTCTTGGGAAGGCTGGTCCAGTGCCCAACCACTCTTTCTTAAAAAAATTCTTCCTAACATCTAATCTAACCCTCCCCTGCCTCACCTTCAGGCCATTACCCCTGCTTCTGTCAGCAGTCACCAAGAAGAAGAGGCCAACACCCACCTCTCTACAGCCTCCCTTCAGGTAGTTGTAGAGGGCAGTGAGGCCCCCCTTCAGTCTCCTCTTCTCCAAACTAAACCTGCACAGCTCCTTCAGCCTCTCCTCACACGACTGGTTCTCTAAATCCCTCATGAGCTTGGTAGTTCTCCTCTGGACACACTCCAGCATCTCCATGTCCTTCCTATTATGAGGGGACCAGAGCTGCACCCAGTACTTGAGATGAGACCTCACAAGGACCAAGTCCAAGGCCACGAGAACTTCTCTTCTCCTGCTGACCATGCTATTCCTGATGCAGACCAGGATCCTGTTGGCCTTCCTGGCCACCTGAGCACACTGCTGGCTCGTATTTAGCCAGCTGCCTACCAGCACCCCCAGGTCCTTTTCTGCTGGGCAGCTTTGGAGCCCCTCATCCCCCAGCCTGCAGCATTAATTTAAAGTACCTGGCTAAGAGAACTGGATTGGCATGGGTTCCTTTGATCTTCCTGTTACTTTTGGAGAGCTTATATACACTGTCAGTCTCTGTTTCTCCCATGCTTTCTGCATGTTTGTAAACATTGGTAAGTTCTATCATAACATTTGTGTCTGCTCCTCTAGACCTTCCTCCTCCTTTTTCATCTGTGAAATGGTGTGAGCTTTTCAGGAAGTCTCTTAGTGTCTGTGTTTCAGTTCCAAGTCGATGAGAAGGAAGAGACTTTTGTTGTTACCTATGGGCTGCTTTGAATTTTACAAAAACATCGGGTTTTTTTCCTCTTAAAGCATGGAGCAGCACTATCCAACTCTGTCAGGATCTCATATGGGGACAGGCTCTTCTTCAACCTTGGAAGACAGTGGCTGTTATGAAGAATTAATGTCTCCTCTTCATAGATGTTATTTGTTCTAGACAACATTGCTGCAGCTATTTGGATTCACACTGAAGCCCCATTCCTGTTTCCTTACAGATTCAATTTGAGAGTAAGTTGTGTCTGCAAAACAACCCAAGTTCTAATGAAAACTAAAAGGATCTCAAAACGGCCTAGGATCCAGCAGTGCATTTGAGGTCGCTCTAAGTGCTGTTTAAGAGTTGTAGCAGTGAGAGGACGACAGTATAGTGTTACGCTGAAAGTGTAATTCATCTGGATGCCTTTCGGTTCCTCACACTATTAGACCTGTTGAGAATCTGAAACGTTTAGGAGAGGCATTAAAAACTGTTGATGAGAGAACTTCCCATCAGTGTCCATTAGCATAAATGAGCGGTCACAGTCACTGAGGCTGACACATTTCATATTCCTTTGCTATAAGAGCAAGTCTGAACTTCTGAAGAGCTTTCAGGCCCAGTCTTATTCAAAGATGATCTCACATGCCACTTAGCATTCCCATCGTTTTTCATGCACTTCTGTGTGAGGAGCAAGCATTCTGAGAACAAGGCGTACATTCATTTCAGGAGATTAAATAAAGGTGGGAGGAGGGGAAAGCACTGAAGGATGGCTGTAAGGGAAGACAGTTTCTTGGATCCTCTCCTCTATAAACCTCTGTGGTAAAAAAGGACTCTCAAACCTCAACATGGTCACTAGGTTTTTGTATAGAAAATAAAACAAAGCTCAAAGTCTGCTTTCAGAACTGATAGTGGCTGCTTGGGTATTGAAAAACCCCTTGATACAGGAGGCACCGTAACTTCATGGTGTAATAAACCCGATATGAACTGGAGAGACAGTTAATAGCTCGAAACAGAAACTCAGAAAGATTAGTGAGCAAAACCTTTAGCTTTTTTTAATCAAAAAAGTAAACAAAACCATCATAATATCCCTCATTCTTGTAAAAGTCACCTCAACGAATTCAGATGTGTTTGTAAACGTCCATATCCAGAAAGAGTACAAGAGCGTGGTGTGCTGGCTCAGCCTACCCACAGCAAACAGCCACTGGCCAAGGCAGGAGCAGGGCTATAAACAGGGTGTGTGTCCAGGCTTCACAGAAACATATTTGTCTAAAAATACTCCTAGAAAAGTGGAAGACAACCATCAGTCAGAACCACCAGGCTTCTTAAATAAAGTAAGTAACTTGAAAAGTGGGGTTAAAAAAAGCATAAAAGCTAGACACAATGGGGAAGAGAGATTGCAGCGGAGACAGCAGCTGCCAGCAGTGGGTTTGGCACTGTCAGAAGTTTTCCTGTGGCCTCAAGACCTCCCTGCCTGGACCTGACCAAGCATCATCTATGGTGAACACCAGGGGTAGCCTGCGGTAAGGTAGGGCACTGCCGGTAGAGTGCAGCAAGCAGGGACCCCCTCTAGGGGAGGAGGTGTGAGCCTTGGCATGCGTGCAAGTAGCATGGGTTTCCGATGTGTTACTAATGACAACACAGCCAGTGAAATGTGAAAGCCAGTAAAAATATCCCGGATTCCAGAGGGCTTAAAATGAAATTTTGGTTCAATTAGAGTTTGTTGAGCTCCATCTTCAAGAAATAGCTCAGCATCACAATCACAGCAACATGCCTTTACTCAGTCAAATAGCCACGTTTTCTGATGCACATTTTGACACTGACTGTTCATGAAGAAATGGACCTGTTGTTGAATCCCTACTGATATCAGAGGTCTTGTAAAAGTCTCAATCCGTTTGCAAGCACAGAGCATGGGCAGATCTGGCTCAGTGCTGTGTTTTCAGCTGCATTACAGTCATGACAGCAGGTCTTGTGCTTATTTAAATGAAAACAGTTTTGAAGAAAACTATGTATTTCCTTTTGGAAACTGAAGTTCATTTTACTTTCTGTGATGTTTAAGTCCAGAAGCATCTAATGTAAAGAAATATCTAACTTTTTCATTATCCAGTTATACATTCACAGGTTGGTTTAGACTCTAAGCAAACTGTAAATGTTTCTTTGTAATTATATCTTATAATTGTTTACTGAGGAAGGTTTAAGTCACTGGTATGTTGGGATGCATTTATTATTCATGCTGGTGTAAATATGTAAAGGGGGGAATAGAATCAGCATCCTTAATAGCTGATTATACAACAGGAGAATCTATGATCAGAGAATCACAGAGATATTAAGGCTGGAAAAGACCTCTGAGATCATCGAGCCCAGCCGGTAACCTAACACCATCACAATCACCTAGACCAGGGCACTAAGTGCCACATCGAATCTTTTCTTAAACACCTCCAGGGATGGGGAATTCACGACCATCCTGGGCAGTCCATTCCTGTGTCTGATCACCCTTTCCATGAGGAAGCGCCTCCTAACATCCAACCTAACCCTCCCCTGGTGCAGCATCAGGCCATACCCTCTCGTCCTATCACTAGTTGCCTGAGATCAATCAAGCTGTTGTGATAAAGTCACACAGAACCAGTATTGTATAAGATTAGTCTCTGGATGATCTTTAAGGTCTTTTCCAGCCTCATCGTTACTGTGATAATGCCCTGGTACTCCATGCAAGCATGGAGAGGCATATCCTGCTTTTATGGTCATCTTTGATGTCTGTCTGAACAGGCAGGATCAGTTAACAAAGAGATGTCTTCCTTTCTCTCTGTTCACGTATACATTTACAGCTTTAGCCTACCACACAAGCTATCCCTTAGATAATTATTTAGCCTTTAGCGTGTGTTGTTCTTTCAGATGTAATCAATGAGGAAAAGATGGTCTAGAACTTGTCACAATAACATCGTGGCCCTTTTGCTGTCCTTGCCCCAAAACCAGATGGCCTTTCTATTTCTGTGGTTGATCACAAATATTTAAGCACATCTCCAACTTATTGCCATGAATGTGAAGTCTCAGGTTCTGCTCTTTTCAAATATTGTAGTTTGTCTCAGCTGGTTTTGTCTAATCCCCGAGTCTAGTCTGTTTCTAAGAATAGCAGCTTTTATTTGCTACAGAGCGAGTTGTTGTTTCTGGAGCTCTGGGGACTGTGAATTACTATAGCTCTGTTGCTCTGTACCGGTACCCATCACGTGAAGATCCTGGTTTACTTCTAAGTGGCAAACTAATTTTAATGGAGAAAGAGCAAAGATATTCCTGGTAGAAGACATGGTAGGTGCTCTTACTCTCACTCCTTCCTTTCCCTGCATGAAATTTTGAAGGCTGTATATACTTTGCATACGTCAGCAGGTGTCTACATGCTTTTACTATATGTTTTAGTAGTCAGGATCCCCTTGGGGCTTTGCTCTTGCCATCTTAGCAATAGCCTTGCAAACTTCAGAAGCAACTTTTCTGAAGTCCTTCCTTTTGCACTGATCCCATGCTTTCAAAAATTAATACAGTTGTCAGGAGCTCGTGGTGTAAAGCCCCAAAACTTGGGGAACAGCCTGATTAAACAGTTGGGGAATTTGTCCTGCTAGGACGCAAGCTGTGGTTGTTCATCTTTTCTTTGACAGCTCTCAGTTCTAAGTAGCAGACTTCCCTCGCCAGTTAACAGGCACTTAGCTCCACAGCAAATATGCATTAGCTTCTGATTTTATTGGCATTAAGCAAGTTTTCAGCTGAAAAACTGATTTATTGAAATCATAAAGGCTAAACCAGGAGTAAAGTGCACCCTAAAAATAACGTATGCCAGAATTACCAGAAAGACTTGGATAACTTGGGAAGAAGTTTGATTTAAATCAAAGTAGGAGCCTTATTTTGGAAATAGAAAAGGGAATGATTATGGTTGTGTTTTGGAAGTGTCCTGTAAGGCTCTTTGTCTTTTGATTTGATATGTTTTGCTTCAGCAGTTATGTTTGTAATACAATACCTCTTGAATATTCATACTCATAAAGTTCTCTTCAAACTAGTACTAAAAATCTAGAATTATTGGAAAGGTGGCAATTGTTCTCTGCTGAACAGTTACAACAAGGAAATCACTGCCGAAAGACTCCTGTTGGAGAGTGTTAGAGTGTAAATCACAAAGCAATTCTGGTGTCTTCTATGAAATCATTCGCAAACCACAGCAGGCACATTTATAACACGCAGATTCCTCAGTTTGAAGATGACTCTGTTCCTTAATCACTGGGCTATTTGACAGTTAACTACTAATCCTGAGAATTGCCTTCACTGGGTGACCGTGAGGCTAAACGAGGCAGATCTTTAAAGCCTGGTTCTTTAGCTTTTCACGTGGCAGTGGCAGCTGGATGAATTTCAGCGGGGCACCGGAGCAGCTTCGGTACAGCCAGTCACAGTGGTTTAGAGGGCCTTTGGGACAGTTTGATCTTCACTTTTAAGAGAGTAAGGTCTTCAAAATGCTAGCTCCCCTTTGTCTGTGAGTATCTAAACCAGTTTCTGTGTAGCGTTGTGGGTTATACTTGTTGCCACAGAAGAACATGAAGTTTTCTCTTGCTTGCCATCCTGGGGATGGGCAGATGGAGGTGCAGAGATACTATATAATTACCTTTAGGGCTTCTGGCAGCGCTCTGTATGCACTGTGTTTGATGCTTTTGTTCTATGTGGTCTGTAACTGTGCCAGAAAGGTTGGCTTTACAATTATAAATGGAGAGGGAATGTGAGTATGTTTTGCAGAGACCTCGGTACTATTTATCTATACTCAAAGCCACTTACCTGAAATATGAAATAGATTTTGAACTCAGATGTGTGATCCAGGTAAAGCAAGCAGAACTAATCAAGAGTGAATAATAATAACGCTATGGGAAGTGTCCATGAATGCAACACAGCAATTTGTTGGTGTGTCTGAGGAGACTCATTTGTATGCCATGGCACAGAAAAAGCACCTGTTTGCTGCTGTGTCAAACCCAGTTAGCCCTAAGGATTCTTCACAGATAGAACAGTATACTCTAACAGATTCACTGGGAGGCAGAGTAGTCTCCATGCATGTAGCACCCATGTTTTTATAGCACCATGTGTTGATAGACAACTACATACCAAAGATCAAGTACTTTGAATGCAAACATCTACGAAGACTAAGGTGCAGCAGCTCTATCAGTTACATCCCCAGCAGGTCAGGTTCACTTTGATAGTGTCATTATTTTTCAAGCACAGCTGATCTTGCATTGTTTGGTATTAAGAAACAAGCACAGTAGCTCTTTAAATATTTAATACTGTTTTTATAGCCTGCAATCTGTCAGAGATATTACACATTACACATGAAACAACCTTCATTTTTCATTTTCTACCTATAAAGATGTGTCGTATGTGTTTACTGCTCTCAAATTGACGTTCATTGTGAGCAGTTACAGGTGTAAAACACCTAGCAGCAAAATGGCTTTTAACTTGGTTTTGTGGCACGGTGAGGCAGTATCTTCCCAGCAGCCTTTTTTCAGACCAGAGCAATATCAGCTCCCTTTCTCATATCACAGAAAATACCTGAAAATGTGCTCATATTCAATGTTCTTTAAAAAACCACCCAGAAAAAAGCCAAACACCCCACTAGGCTGAGTAAGTACTATCCCGATTCTTACGGAAGACGTGTGCATCAGATAGAGGGTTGAAAAAAACCTGTTCAGCAAATTAAACAGCCTAGTCTTTATTATCGATATTCTTTTTGTATTCTGGGTGAATCTTTCTTGGAGAATTATCATTTGAAATCTGGTGCAAACCCGTGAGAAGCATGCCGATGTCTTTGAGATGATGCAGTACAGTTGCAGAGCCCCCAACACAAGAAGGATGTGGACCTTTGAAGCTACAAGTATCATTATTTTATTGCTTCCAGTAAGTGAAGCCTGGTCCCTTCTGCATGCTGCCCAGGGAGTCTGTGGAGTCTCCTCTGGAGATGTTCAAGTCCTGCCTGGATGTGTTCCTGTACAACTTGGTCTAGATGATCCTGCTGTGCCAGGGGGATTGGACTGGGTGATCTGTTGAGGTCCCTTTTGATCCATAGAATCATCAGGAAGCAGGACTGACACTGCGCTGCCTTTGTTGAGCCCGTGTTACTGAATATTTGGTGACTGCTCGACATCACGTTTTCCTCTGCTGAGCTAGCCTGTGTGACAGCTATGGTTTAACTCAAATCCTTCTTCGAGAATAACTCCTGTCCACTTAGCTTTGAGACAGTAACATTTGGAATTTTATTGACAAACCTGGTCTCAAATGATATTAAAGGCTAGCAATCGATGGCTTATATAACATTCTAATTAATGTTTACATAACATCAATCACAAGATCCTTTCTCCCGCCCTACACTGCTCTCTTAATTCTTGCTATTGCATCATATCTAAAACATCTGTGTCTTTTTGGGAGGCCTGTAGGAGAGAAGAGAAGAGAAAACCCTACTTGATTAGGTTTCTTGGAACTCTGGACTCAGTTCTCAGCTTGTCTAAGGCTTCTTGTAAGATTGTGGTCTCACGGGGGAGTGATAAGACTCAGCGTGCGCACGCTTCCTCTTGTGTCACTGACTCCGACAGCAATAAACTGCCTTTGGCCAAACAGCGAACGACGTGTATGTGCAAAATGAGGCCCTGCTCGAGGTAGAATTCTTGGTGTAGTACAAGAGTAGAAATGAGTCAACGTATTCTTGGCACGGTAAGAACACATCATGCCTATTGTTCCTGGTTCTTCTGTTGAATACATAGAAAAGACACTTTCTTTCGCTGGCATTCAGGTTCACTTTGTAATAGGCTGATTGTGGATGATCTGTAAAACACTGGCAACAGCCCTGATGAGGAGTACAACTCAGCCCTCGTGCCAGATATTCCTTATGACTATTGCAAGTCTGACTGTGTTCAGAGAAGTCAGGCAGTACTCCTCCTTGTAGTCTGTGAGGCTCACTCTTAGCTTTGTTTTGCTCACGGTCCTGTATCTGCAGGCAGCTTTGAAACATGAGATTTCTTTACAATAATTGCTCTTCCTTATTTGAAATGACGATCTTTTATGTATTTACAAGACTACTGGGAAAATGAATGTGGAATCCTAAATTAATCATCATCTGTTTCATAAAAACGGTTGCGTAATCTCATCAAGAGATAATTGCAAGATAATTTTTGTTATTTGCTTTCAAAGGGCCCGTTTGGAGCTCCATCAAAGTGATGGAATGACTTCAACTGAAATGTGATCAGGCCCTTTCAGTTTGACCACTTATTAGTCCCCTTCATCTCCTATTTTCCTGCAATAAGAGGACTTTGGGTGTTGGGGCAGCTGAATGTCTGAAGAGAAATGGGAGCAAGACAGCCCGTGTGGTTTGTGGGTGATCTTGAACTGCTATGGAAGGCATTGGCTGTTTCTTCCCCTCCTCCTCCTCCTCCTCGCTATGTTGTGTTCATAAAAGCCAAGACGTTGCCTGTGGTCATTTTTTAAAAGGTGATTGTCCTCCTCCGCTGTCTGACAATGCCTTTGTGTTTCTAACAACAATCTACTGTTTGCGAGGCTGGAAAATGTTGTTTCTGGTTGGTCAGCAGGCATCCTGTTAGAGCAGATTGTCTCCCAGACAGCCAAGTGCTTTAGCTGTTAGTGCTTTTCCTTGCTGCAGAGTGACAGTACCATCATCTGAGCCATTCACTCAACCTCAATTCCTAGCCTTATAGCTTTTACCCTAAATCCTAGACCACTGGGTGTCAGGAGGATGGAGCCAGGCTCTTCTCAAGGGCATCTGGTGACAGGACAAGGGGCAGTGGGTGCCAGCTGGAACAGAGGAGGTTCCCTATCAATGTCAGTAGGACCTTCTTCCCAGGGAGGGTCCTGGAGCACTGGACCAGGCTGCCCAGGGGGGCTGTGGAGTCTCCTTCTCTGGAGACGTTCCAGCCCCACCTGGCTGTGTTCCTGTGCGACTTGGTCTGGGTGATCCTGCTGTGGCAGGGGGATTGGACTGGATGATCTTTCCAGGTCCCTTCCCATCCCTCATGCTTCTTTGAAGCTAGGTGTAAATTCACTGCCTTCCACAGGTCATGACTCCACTGCAGTAATGGCAAGTCTGGCTGAGGGCTACTTTCCCTTCTCCTGGAAGCAGAATGTTGCTCCAGCACAGTGAAAAATGTACTGGTTTTGTGGGAGTTACAGAAGGGAATCGAGAGCCTCTTTTATTACTAGGATTTCTCTAACTTTAAGGCACTGCAAGGAAAGTGAAACCAGGCAGTCTCCTCTTTGCACGAAACACACAGGACTTTTTCATTCAGCAGCTACAGTCGAGAGAGCTTAATTTTTGGTCTCCAATAGGGCTGCAGATTTTTTCAAGGCAAACTTTGCCTTAATGTTTCTGTCTTTGAGTTCAACTCCCAACTAAATGGGATGTCAATAAAAGCAGGTAAGGCAATCACTTTCCAGGTGCAAAGGATGAGGAGCTTTGTTCCACACCATCCTCTTTGAAACAGTTAGGAGTTTGATCTTCCTCATAGAGGGTGCTCCTGTGGCACAGAGGTCCGTAGGGGCCAGCTGTGCATCACATCAATCTACCCAGAGTGAAATACAGTCCCAGTGAGGGCAGCTGCAACTGGGTCATTTCCTAGGCACCAAAGGTGCTGTTTGAGTTTCAAACCTCGGGCGTTTATTCTCCCAGCATTTTAAAGACGTGTGTGATGCTGATGCACATTTCTAAAAAGATTCTTACAGGAAATGGATTTCTATATAAGATTTCCCCTCCCCTTCCAGTTTCTTTTCACGCAGCAGCTGCTGTTGCCAGGCTGTGTTGCTATGGTGGTGTTTTGTGTGCCAGAATTTCATATTCATTCTTGAAGAGTCATCTGCCTGAATGGCTGAGAGGCCATTTCCTCTTGTCCTATTGCTAGTGACTTGGGAGAAGAGTCCAACCCCCACTGCTCTACAAGCTCCTTTCAGATAGCTGTGAAGAGCAATAAGGTCTCTCCTCAGCCTCCTTTTCTCCAAACTAAACAACCCCAGTTCTCTCATCTGCTCCTCATAAGACCTGTCCTCCAGGCCCTTCATCAGAGCTGTTGCTCTTCTCTGGACCTGCTCCAGCACCTCAGTGTCCTTCTTGTATCA
This sequence comes from Upupa epops, assembly GCA_013397515.1. Taxonomy (NCBI): domain Eukaryota; kingdom Metazoa; phylum Chordata; class Aves; order Bucerotiformes; family Upupidae; genus Upupa; species Upupa epops. The sequence continues at coordinate 18,433 of VZRI01001954.1, forward strand.
AGGTGCCTGAACCAGACACAGTATTTGAGGTGAGGCCTCTCTAGCACTGAGTACAGGAGGCAATCACTTCTCTGCTCTTGCTGGCCACTGATGCAGGCCAGGATGCTGTTGGCCTTCTTGGCCAGCTGGGTACACTGCTGGTTCATGTTCAGCTGCTGTGAATCAGCACGTCCAGGTCCCTGACTGTCCAGCAGTTTTCCAGCCACTCTTCCCTTAGCCTGTACCATTGCTGTAGGANGCTGTGACCAAAGTGTAGGACCCAGCCCTTGGCCTTGTTAAACCTTATACAATTGACCTTGGCCCATTGATCCAGCCTGTCCAGGTCCCTCTGCAGACCTTTCCTACCCTTAAACAGATCAACACACCCACCCAACGTGGTGTCATCTTTGGAATTGCTGAGGGTGCTTTGAATCCCCTCATCTAGAGCATTCTCTAGGAGAAGACTCTAGGCAGCTGTGTCAATCGCTTTACTACAGTCTCACATCCCTAGCCTTCCTCTCATCCACTAGGCAGGTCACCTGGTCATAGAAGGAGATCAGGTTGAGCACTCAGGACCTGCCCTTCATAAATTGATGGCCCTGGTCCCCTGACTGTCCTGCACCTGCTGTGTGAGCTAGCTCAGTATAAGCAGCTCCGTAATCTTCCCTGGTACCAAGGTTAGGCTGACAGGCCTGGAATTGCATGGATAATTCTTCCCCTTCTTGTGGATGAGATCACATTAGCAAATCTCCAGTCATCTGGGACCTCCCATATTAGCCAGAAGTTTTGATAAATAATAGAGAGTGGCTTGGCAAACTCCTCTACCCACTCCCTCATCACTCCCAGATGGATTCCACCTGACCCCATAGAACTGTGAGTACCCAGGTGGTGGGGCAGGCCAGTAACTGCTTCCTCTTGGGTTGTGGAAAGTGTATCCTGCTCTCTATGGTTATACAGAACCTCCTCTGTTCCAGGTGGCACCCAGTGCCCCTTGTCCTGTCACCAGATGACCTTGAGAAGAANGGCCCAGCTTTTATCAGAAAGGCTTCAAGTTTTCTCTAGTTCTTTTCTGGAGAGTTGTTCTCTACAACTTGATGGTCCTGCTCCCACTGATCATCAAATAATAATCTGTCCCGATTTAAAATACACTTAGGATGACTGTCTTGTGGTGATACTGACTGTATCTTTCATCTACCTCTTTGCTTACACTCATTTCAAGACCCTCCTGGATATGTTCCTGTGCGACTTGGTCTAGGTGACCCTGCTGGGTGTAGATCTTTCGAGGTCCCTTCCGATCCCTAAGGATTCTCTGATTTCCACACAAGTTATCTAAACCACGACACAGATTGGGTTTATTTCCCAAAGTGCATGAGATAAAGAAGACTCCTTACGGGTAGATGGCCTCATGTAAATAGGACAAGGTATTTGAACACAAACATTCTCCCGGCTGAGATTGTTGAACCTACGAAGCAGAAACTTCCAGAAAGCAGTTCTTGCAGCATGTATCACGGAAAACTAGTCCACTGCTGAGTTTATTTTTAACAGCAGAGCTTTCCAGGATTTTTTTTGTGATAAAAGGGGGCAAATTGAGGAGGAAGAGCAGGTCTGCATGATGCTTTAGTGTGTTGTTTGCAGAAAGGTGTCCCAGTCGTCTTTTGCCTGGCTTGGTTAAACCATACAGTGCTAGGACACTCATTCTCTTCCAGGGTGAGCCTGTGCTTGATGGAAAAGAAAGCCTGAATTCCCATGTGCGCTGAATTTGAGGGCTTGCAGTAAGCACAAACACCAAGCAATGTATTCTTAGCCGGAGCAGATGCTAATTAGGCAGGAGCAGCATGACAGAAGCTTAGCTATCTGGGTTGAAACTAAAATTCCCACTGATTTCACTGAGCCCCGGACTTCAGCAGTTGCTGAATCATAAGCACCTTCCAGAATTCTTGGTGAGAAGACACCATCATAGTGCCGCTTCTTTCTCTTCATAAAACCCCCCCAAGACATTCATCTTAGAAAATGCACATCGCTCTTCAGCAGAACTCCATCAGATTAAAATAGTAAAGTCCAAAAAGCCACAAAATTGCTTCAAACAACAGAGAAAACTCCAAGTGGATCTTACAACTGCCTTCCAGTGCCTGAAGGGAACCTACCGGGTGGTTGGAGAGGGACTCTGCACAAGGGTATCTAGTAATAGGACAAGGGGAGACAGTTTTAACCTGAAGGAGAATAGGCTCAGACTAGATCTTAGGAAGAAGTTCTTCAGTACAAGGATGCAGAGACTCTGGAATTGTGTGCCTGGAAAGGTCCTAGGTGAACCCTCCCTGGAGTTGTTCAAGGCCAGGATAGATGGGGCCTTGAGCAACCAAGTCTAGCTGAGAGGTGTGGCTGCCCATGGCAGGGAGGTTGGAGTAGATGAGCTCTGAGGTCCCTTGCAACCCGAGCCGTTCCATGATTCACATGTGAAGTAGCAGATACCAACTGCAGAGCTTATATGGGTCTGTAGGGTCACTTAGCTCTTCCGTGTTCCATCAAAGGGGTTGCCTGGAGTCTGTGGTACGTATCATCAGGACTCTGGTAGGTATCAAGAGCCGTGAGGAAGGCTCACTAGGGTCGTGGCGACTGTCTGGAAGCTTGGCCAAGTGAAAATGCATCGTGGACTTCCAGAGAAAACTACCCCCGTGGTGCCACGGTAGCTTCCCATCTTCCCAACGACTGATTCGAGTAAAACCCTGTGAATACAAGCGCTTAATGTACAACAGAGCTACCGCAGCGCCCTATGCGCGGCCCCGCCGCGGGATGCGGGCTCTTGGTTTCCTGATGAAGCAGCCGGACCTCGACGCTCCACGCCCGGCTGCGCATCCACACTTGACCGCCGGGTGGAGCCACAGCGTCGCCGGCGCTGCTCGCTGACCTCGGCGCTGGGGAAGCTCCGGGGGGGCCGAGTCTGCCGGGGAAGGAGGAGGAGCGGAGCGGGCAGCGCCGTTCGCTCCGCGCGTGTGTGTGTGAGAGGGAGAGCGGGCGTGTGCGTGGCGAGACGGGTCTATATAGAGGATGTTCCACCGCATGGCTCGCCCCGGCCGCTGCCGCTCCAGATTCCTCCTCGGGCGTCAGTGAAGCCTCTCGTTTCATCTCTCCAGCAGCCGCTGCCCTGCCCGCGCTCTCGGGGCTGTTTCCGGCGCTCCCGCTTCCCTCCTGTTTCTCCGCTACCGGGGGCGAGAGCGCGTCGTCGATGCGGTGCAGATGGCCGGGGCACAGCCAGGGGTGCACGCTCTGCAGCTCAAGCCCGTGTGTGTCTCCGACACGCTGAAGAAAGGCATCAAATTCGTCAAGTGGGACGATGTGAGTAGCTGCGCCTTTCCC
>VZRI01001954.1:21852-69940 GCA_013397515.1 Upupa epops
GGCGGGGAGTCGCGGTGCCGGGGCAGGTGCGGGCGGGCGGGCGATAGTTGGGACCGTGGCGGCAGCGGCCAGCGATGGGTCTCTCCCCCCGGGCTAGACGGTCGCTGTGTGCGTCCGGGGCGTGGAGAAGGACCGGCTCCCCGGCCGCCTGCGCACCGGGAAAACTTCGTGCGGGGGTTGTCCCCGGTCTCCTGACCCGGCCGGCGCAGGCTGTGTCGAGCTGGCGTCCTTAGCCAGCGCCTTCCTCGTCCGCCCCCCTAGTTTCACGGTGCACGTTGTCGGCTCTGTAGCTGTCACAGAGTTGTTTCAACCTGCTCTGTCCTTCCCGTTCGTGCATCCCTCGTTTCCTTTTCCCGGTCTTGCTCCATCCTGCCTTCCCTCGGTCTCTCTGGTGCCGTTGTCACGCCCCGTTCTCCCGGCGCTCGGTGTCGGGGTACCCCGCTCACCTTCCTGCTTCTTTCTTGACTTATTGGGGCGTGAGACTTAGGTCAAATCCCCGTGTTCTTTCTCCTCCCCACTTGCTGTTTCCTAGCCTTTAGCCCGGGTGTTGCCTCGCACAGGTGGAGAGCGTGGCTTTCCGTCCACCTGTGCTGGGCAGCAGCAGCTGTGAGCTCTTTATCACTCCAGGCTGAGCTGGGCACCGCTCCACAGGGGTTTGTTTCTCTTCAGAACTCAACAATAATCAAACACCGCTGTACTGCAAGGGAGGGAAACAGGACGGGGATGCTGCCAGCTCTGCTTCTGCCACACACCGGGTGTTCGCGTCTCTGTGAGTGCCCTAAAAAGCCTGTGAAGGGTGTCTGGAGGCAGGGACTGAGAGGCTCGAGGAGTGGTTGGGAAAGTCAGGCAGTTGAAATGTCAGAGTTGTTGAGGATGACTTGGTTAGAGACACAGCTCTCAGACTGTTGCTGTTGTACTAAAGACACCGGCAGTAACAACTGGAGGGACAGAGGGGAGAGAGGGAGAAGGAGCAGTTCACGGATCTAACAGCCGCTCTTGTTTTGTTTCGTGTTGCTGTTTTGCCACTGCTTTCAGTCTGTCCAGCAGCCAAACGTGTGAGCCTGACCTCTATAAACCTGTGACAAACACTCTCAAGGAAAGAAAGAACCCTAAAAAACGGAACTACTCGTCAAGTGAAATTTTATTTACAGTAATAAGGTAACAGGTTTTTAATCTGCTCAGCATCCTGAGCTGTTCTGCAGTAGTAAATATCGGCTTGGTACAGGTGATTTATGTTCAGGAACTAAGCTTGAATGACTTGCCTGAGAAAATGTTTTCCTTTAGTAGGTGTTTTCCTTCAGTTGGTATTTTCCTTAGCATAGGAAAAGGCAGCTTAACTTCAGCCTTGTCCTTGCTGTTATTGTTTTGGTTTTGGTAAGCTACCAAAAAACATCCACAGGTGTATGTAGAGATCAAGAATTTGATGGAGAAGACCTGTTCTCCATGCACAGCGGATGTTTGGTGGTTAGGCTGTTTCCTGCAGACTAACTGGAAAGAAGCTTTTCAGAGCTGAGGTAACACAGCTAAATTCTGGCAAAAGAGCTGCATTTCAGATGGCAGGCATTATGCAGTGATAATGCAGGTATTGCCTGGAATGTGTGACTGAGATGAGAGACTCTTGTGTTAGTGCTTTCAGCTGCAACCTTGGGAAAGCCAGTGGTGTTCAGCCACAGTGTGTGGTGAAGAATACCAGCCTTAACATGTTGTTGACCCTGCGTTGTATGTATAGGTAAGCATTTCACAACCCCAGCCACTCTTTCTTGCCCATAGTCTGTCTTCTCAGCAACGGAAGCTCTACAAAGAGAAAGATTTCAAGGGAAATGACTATTTGGCACCCTGGCTGTAAGAAGGTTTTCAGGCAAGTTTGGTGACTTTGACAAGTATTCGCCCCTGGGGAGCCAATAGCCACTTCAGAGTCTTCGCTTTCTATCGAATAGAAGGTTTTGTTAAAAATGACAGTTATTGAAGCAAACGTCTGCAGTCTCTCAGGGAAGTGACACAAGAGGCTGTAATGAGAAATAGTACATGGCAAAATGTAACAGGAAAGTGGAGCTGACTCTAACAAACTCCATTTTCCACTCACTGTTTTGGAGTGAAAACAGCAGCGAGTTGAGCTCTTCTGGACTAGAGCAGCCTTTGCTCCTGTCTCGGGCATGCCCTTGTCATACACATCCCCGCTGCTTTGTTTTGCAGTTTAAAGATGTCTTGTATTGACTTTGCTTCGTGTTCCATAAAGCATAGGAGTGTTTTCAGTGGATTGCCATGACTTGTAGCAAGTTTCAGCCCAAACCGAAGTTTTTCCGGCTGAAAAGTAGTGCTGGCCTTGGATTTTTGTTGGATTTTTTGGCTTTTTAACTGGGGAGGACTTAGAGCATGAGAGGTGTGTGAGGAATTTCATGGTGTGTAGAGTAATGGTTTGTGAAGGGTGTATTTGTCTCCTTTCAGAGAGATGCTGTGGCATGGTGCATAGACAAAACTGTAGTGATACAGACTGTAAAACTGATCCACCCCTGGACTTCCCACCCTGAGCTCCTAAGAGCTCTCTGCCTAATCAGTAACTCTACTTAGGCTCTAATAAGCAGATGTGGCAGTGTCGTTGTTACACAGTCCTCCTCTCTGTGGAACAGCAGTGCGGGCTGCTGGGTGAACCTCATCCAGTGCCTGCCCCCCCAGTGAAGTGATGATCCAGTTTGAGAGCGAACACACTGCTTTGCTGAGAGGAGAGGAAGATGTTCTGTCAGTCACTCAAGATCACGTAGCAGGCGTAAGTGAGGCAGCTCAGCAGACTCGTGATCCCGTTCCCTCAGTCTCTAAAATGTAAAATCATTAGTATCAATTAAAAAAGTCCTAATTTTGAAAGACAACTCCCTCTTTGCATCGGGACTGGATGTAATACCACCCCACCCCACGCCGAATACAGGCTATTCAGAAATCCCAGTTCAGTCTAAAGTGCTGGAGTCAGACTGTTGAGCTGTAACTTAGCTTTTCCTCACGCTGTTTCTGGTTTATTCTGTCACAGAACTGTGAGTTCTGAAAACCAGGTTTAGGATTAACTCTGGTTCTTTCTGTGTAGATTTGATTCACAAGACACTGAACAGAAACAGCTGATGTTTGATCAGATGCAAAGTCAGTGTGTTCATTTTTGTGGTTGTATGGTCATGTTTCTTCATGCTGGGCCTTTTTACCCACTTCTCCCTTACCACTGGCAAGAGGCTCTGGCTGTTTGAAGTAGTGTTCTGGTCTTTGAACAGTTGCACTCGTTCCTAGAGAGAAACAATAGCTGTCAGAGAGTGGGGGAAGGCTTGGAAAAAATCTGACCTGATCCACTCTGCTGCAGTGAAACCCAGGTCCTAGTAGCTCTTCCTGATGAGAGTTTTAGTACAGTTTAATAAATAAATAAAGGGGATGCATTTAAGTTTATGGTGAATAGGCTGGTTGTTTTCGGGAGTTAATGTAGCAGAATGTGTTGCAAGCTGAAAAAGTTAATGACACTGAGTATAAAGGCATCTTCTCTCAGCACCCATTAGATGTCTGAAGGGGCTGAAACCTGCCTTGGCTGGCTTTTGCCCTTTGTTTTCCTCTGGCGTTGTAGTGGGAACAGGATAGACATAACTGAGTTAACAAATAGCTCCACGGCTAGAGCACAGCTGAGCTGCTGTTTTCTAAGAGCAGTAATTGGCACCACGAAGCAAGTTAATACGATGGTGTATATTCAAAAATAGATGTGTTTTGAGCCCTTGCTTAAAGGCTTTCTTATCTTCCCTAATGATAGTATGTACTTCGCATAAAGAATTGGACGGCTCTCCCTGTGGCTTGCACTATCCACCTTTCCTTGCAAGTTTATATCAGTAAAACAGAGTAATCCTACTGAAATTGAAGGACATGGGTCCAGTTTTATAGCCACTTCTCCCCCCTCCCCCCTAATATTTACTTAGTGAAACTGATCTCCTGACAGGCAGCGATGTTTAGTGGCTCTAGAGAGCAGCAAAGATGAACCTAGCCTTGCAAGTTCTATTTTAGTGCCTTTCTCTTGCAGCACTTGATCTTTATAAAACCTTTTTGAGCTGTGTAAAGTTTTTGGCCTCCATTATTTGTTTGGAATCTTTTAAAGCCTTTTACAGAGCGTATATGAGCTACATCCCCTTTCGGCTCGCAAGTGCCTGTGACATGGAAGTCTTGACGTTACGGATACGCTGAGGTCAGGCAAAGAAAAAACAGTGGCAGTTTTTAGAAGTGATTTTAAGATGTCGATGCCCAAGTAACTTGGTTTTTCCTTGCCTCGTTGCCTTTTTGATTTTAAACTCTGTGTCTGCAGCATGTTCCTGAGGCTGTGAAAAATGAACAGGCATTGTTCTGTGCAGAGAAAGCTAAACAATGCACTGAAAAGAGTTGATTTTTTTCTGAGTGTTTTCAGTCTGGAGGGAAGTTGTTAGTCTGAAGTTCTAGAGTTGTGTTTTCTTTTTCTCCCTTTGTTGCTAATCATTGTGTAGTAAACAAATACCAGCTCTGTGCTATATGAAAGCATTTTATCTAAGCGAGTAGAAGTTGTGGGTTTGGCCTTTTGCAACACAGAAGAGTGATGGGATTGAGTTTAAAGTCTCTCAACAGTTATGTTTAGTGAAGGGGTGAGTCTGAACTTGGGTGACTCCATTGGAAAGCTTTTGCTTGACTTTAGCTTGGGAGGAGGACAAAACTTGGATCCCCTGCAGGGTGGTTAGATGCCTGCCTGGGGAGATGTGGTGTGTAAGTCACAGATAACATCTGTGTTATTGTAGCATCCGAGCTCTTGGGAGTGTTGACAGATACCAAGGAAACTGGAACCCAGAAACCAGCTCTGAGCTAAGTGAGGAATTCCATGTGAAAGGGAAGCTACAGTGAATCAAAGTGGTTTGCTCTACTTCTTCACTTCTGTGTTTGAATGTTCCAGATTTAGGGTTGGGTTTTTTTTTATACAAAATCTGGAGTGAAACAGAGTTAAATAATCATTATGGACTCCTATCTATTAGAAGTAAATCAGATACTTCAGAAGAGATATTATAAATCAGTATCTATTATCTATTAAAAGTGCTTCATAAGCACTTGTTAATTCATTTTCACAAGACCCATTGGATGACCAAACGTGTTCCCAGTTGTATTGTTGTAGGTCCAAAGAAAGAGAGACCAACATACAATAAACCTACTAGTTTTTAATCCATGATTAGATATCTTAGGCCTCATTTTCAGACCGCACAACATCATACAGGATTTCCTTCAGTAGTGATTTCAGATTAACTTGGGCTCAGCATCTCTGAAGAGTGAAGAAATGAATGTGGAAATACAGTTCCTCAAAAGTGGGATACAGACTGGTTTCAGTGGAACTTGCTGGCAGAAATACAATCTTCCTGGTTGGTATTTACAGCTGGTTTTGCTGTAAGCTTCTCCCTTTATTCCTTGTGCAGTTTGCAACACCCACAACTAATAAGGACTCCTGCAGACAAATCAAGACTGCGTGTGCTGAGGCTGTAATCAGCGTAAGAACATGGACATCTGAGAAAGGAGATGGGATGGGCTCCTTCTGAGAAACAAATCCCACTCAAGTTAGCTCTCCTAAGCTTGCAGGACAAGCAAAGTTTCTCACCAAAGTTTCTCGAGGGCTTAAACCACTGTAACAGTGAGAAATGTTTTCCTTGTCACACAAACTCAGTGCCAGTTTCCAATGTGTTTATTTTTCAGTCCTTCTTCCCACCTCCAGCACCCATTTCAACATCACAAACATTTCTGTCTTGTAATCTAATCCTTTGCAGGGCAGATTTGTGTCTGCTCTCAGTAAAAGATAGTGTCTTTCCCTTTCTGGATTATCTGAAGGGTTCATTGCAAAACTGGGGGATGGGTACCCTGTCTCTGTCTCTCTCCCCCTCATAGTTCAGCTGCCATCCTAAAGAAATTAATAGTGATGATTGTTTGGGTGATCCTGCTCCCTTCCAGTCTGAGTACATCTAGTGTATTATGGAATTTAACAGCTAATACAGCTGCTGACCACGAGTGAACTGAGTTTGCTATCCCTTCTTTGCTCTTTCTCCACTCTCAAGACTACAATCCTAATCCCCCTGATTTGTGGGCTGGCAGGAAAGCTCTATTCTCACCTTTTCCCACAGCCTTATACCCTTGCTCAGCTGGTATTCAGACCCTTTTGCAAAAGAGAGAGAAGTTGCAGAGTGTTTTGCCTTCACCAGAAACAGTCTGCAGTTCTCAGCTTGGTGTTGGGAATAAGTTTTCCAGGAGAAGGTTCAAGCAAATGAAATAAGGATGCGAGTAAAAGTTTTTGGATTATATTTAGGGATGTTTGTCTCCAAACACCTGCTGCAAAACCAGGAAGCAAAGCTTTACCTTAGTAAAGCCACAATGCCACGAGCCTCATCTCTTGTAAGAGATGAAGATAAAGGCTAGCCTGCTTTTTTTTGTTGTTTTTCATTTAAATTTGTTGATGTGAATTTTGACTGCAACTGTTCCTTAGAAACATCATCCTTATCTGTTTATGATTTATTCAAACACCTACTCCTCTGACTCATGGTCTTGCTGGTTGACAAGGCGCATGTGGATTTTCATTCCTCTATAGGCACTTTCAAGACCCATTAGAAACTTCTAATCCATGGCGGGATTGAGCAGATAGTGACATGGTGGGCACACTAGTTCCAGCCTAGGATGTTCTCTGATGGGCTTAACCCCAAACTGTGCTTGGCACAAAACATGGCAGCAGTAGTGTTACACCCTTGATACCTACTGAATAAAGTACAGAGAAAGCTGGGAGCAAAAGCCCAAGCTCAGAGCGTAGGTGGTGGAGCGCTGTACCTTTAGGGTGCCGTTCTTTCTTGCCTGTTCCTTCAGGTCTTGCCAGAGATGTGGAAGAGTAGGGTAGAATGACATAATAATCATTAAGATTGGAAGATAACTCCAAGATCATCAAGTGTAACCATGAACCCAACCCCACTGTGCCCGCTAAACCAGGTTTCCAAGTGCCACATCTACACATTTATTGAACACCTCCAGGGAGGGTGTCAGGGTGTCTCCACCACCATTCTGGGCAGCCTGTTCCAATACCTGGCTGCTCTTTCAATGAATAAATTTTTCCAATCTAAACCTCTCCTGGCACAACCTGGGGTCATTTCCTTGTTCTATTTCTAATGACTTGGGAGAAGAGACCAACCCTCATCCCTCTGCAACCTTTCAGGTATTTATAAAGGGTCATAGGGCTCTCTTTATCTCGTGGCTGGATGCACAGCCAGTCTGTGGAGCTGTCTGAGGGTTAGGAACCCTGTGTGTGCAGTCAGATAGGACCTAACCCAGGCTTTTCACCCTCTGTGCTCTTCAGATTGTCGTGATAGTCTTTATGGGTCATTTACATCAACAGGGAGGTGGCAGTTTTGCTTGCTGATGTTAAATGTAGTCTGGGGGAACCACAGTTAGATCTTGAAATGGTTATCTGGGAGGCAGTTAAATGCATTTATTCTACATTGATCTGTCTTCTGCTGTGCCTGGTTGTAAGGAAATCAGGTTTCTCTGTGGCACTTTGTGGGCATAAATGTGAAACCTCTTTATTTAAAAGTATAAAACATAGATTATTGATAACGCAGGATCTGAGATTGTGCAGTCAATTAGGAGGCAACTTAATGGGATAAGAATAAAGCAACCACATTACTCATTTGGGGTTGGGAAATTGGAGGAGAGTAGAGAATTGGCCCTGAGTCAATAAATAGAAAGGCGGTGGTGGGATTTTAAGGGTGAAATTAAAAGACCTTTGGACAAATGATTCACTTAAGTTTAGATGGGTGTAGTATAGGACATGCTGGGGCTGCTGGGTTGGGGCCACGAAGTCTTTCTGTTCAAGTACATTGCAATAGCAGTCTGCAGGACGCTGAGCTAGTGCTTGACATGAGCACCCACTGGGAGTATTTGAGAAGTCTGGTAACCCACAGTCATTTGAATCTCTGACTGGGCCACTCTTCCTTTCTTTTCTGCCTCTCTGTTTTCTGGTCCCAGCTGATGTTTGCCTTGGTCACCTCCGTCTGCTTGTTTTCTTACTGACTTGGAAGTGTCCCAGGAATCTGGGGCTGGACCCAAAGGGCTGCTTGCTTTGTTGACATCCAGAGGACCAGGAGACGTGTGCCCCTCCTAAACATTAAACATGTGTTCATTTCCAACCTTGTCAGCTCTAGGGATGGACAGCCCTGACATTTATTTCCCTGCTTTGTTTTATTCTAATGTCCTGAGTCTGAGCGGGATAGGGTAGAAGCACTCTCTATTTGTTTGTCCTTGATGTTGTATTGGTGTTTTGTTTTGGTTTAGGGTTGTTTTTTTCACTGTACCTGTTTTGCCCTCTTTATTACCCTGTTCAGACTTGTGTGTGGTCAGTAGATGTGCTCAGGGGAGGTGAGAGGTCACCACTTTGAGTGAGGAAATGGAATTACTGGACTTCAGGATGGACTTGTGTGCTGGGAAATAAACCACATATATTCCCATCTAGGTTTGGTTTTGTTTGGTAAATTAATGTACAGTGAAACATCTATATCAGAGCCTCTTCCTTCTGACTGCATACCATACGAAGGTCTCTTTTTAAGGCATCGTTTTGGTTGCTGCCTGCCTTTGTAGGTCTTGAGTGCAGAGCATGTCACTGCTGGGGAGAAGGACTTGCAGAGCTGGCTGGAGATGTTTATTTCATTCCTTTATATCCAGAGCTGAGGAGCTTGGCTTTAGGTGATAGGGGTTTAGAAGTTAGTGGCAGGTAAAACGTAGTGCCTGTGATTTGTAGTGCTGCTGGTACCTGTGTGGGAGAGTTCCCGGGACACCCATTACACTGTGATTATCCTCAGATCCCGTCTTTATGTACAGGATGGAGTTCTTGCCTTCATCAGTGCAGTAATTGTGCTTATGCTTAATGCCAGACTACCACAGTTAATTTGGAAGAGGCATGATGCACAACAGCCTGCCTTGATTTAAAAAGTCCTGAACAAACAATTTCCTGAGCACAGTGAATCTCAAGTCTTGGTATTCTCTCGGTCATGAGTTTTCTTTGTCACCTAATTTGCACTGAAGGGTCTTTTCTCTCATTCTCCATTTTTTAGAGTCTGATTTGTAGTCACAGATTCATAGAATGTAAAGTGTTGTAGGGGACCAACAAAGGCCATCTAGTCCAACCCCCCTCCAACAAGCAGGGACATCTCAAACTTGCTCCGAGCCCCATCCAGCCTGACCTTGAGTGTCTCCAGGGATGGGGTCTGCACCACCTCTCTAGGCAACCTGTTCCAGTGATCCAGCACCCTCAGATTGAAGAACTTTTTCCTAGCATCCAGGCTAAATGTGAATCTAAGCGCTGACTGAACCTAGTCAACCTTTTACAACCCACATCTACGAAAGGATGGCTTTGGTAGCTGTGTGTCATTGTCACAGGTAAATCCAAACAGCTCACGGGTCAAAGCAACTGATTTGAAATGGGGGACCAGCAAAATCAATTCAAGACATAATTGCTTTGTTTTGGTTTCCCAACACTTCCATCTCTTGCCCTTCAAGGTTCTGTGAGGCTCATCTGAAGGCAGAAGGACACTGAGTCTTTTGTTTTCTATATGTTTGCATCCTGGCTGCACAGGAGCTGATAAAATAAGCTGTGAGAAGGAGAGTAATGTCTCCAAATCTGATTTGGGGTTTTTTTTCCCCTCTTTTTGAGTGGCACAAGATTAAGAAGACTTTGGTAGCAGCTTGCAGATACAGCCAGCCTGTCAACATCTCTTCAGGGCATAGTGTGTTTTTAAAAATACTTTTGCCTGCTGCACTCAGAATATCTTGGGGTGTATGAGATGCTAGAAACCATGGGGAAAAAACATGTTACAAGAGGCACACAAGTTTTCCTGTAATGAGGGAAAGAAGGATCAGTGGGGCTTGGTTCCCGAGCTCTGGTCCCTGCTGGGACATTCCCATAGCGCCTGCCCATCGCTAGTAGAGTCGTGTTCGTTCCCAGCCTCTGAACCCATTTGGGTGTCAGTGCTACCTGTGGCACAGTTAACCCACAACCCAGATCTTCCAGTTACAAACAAAACGTTTACAATGCTTTAACATTTGATCTCGTATTTCTTCTTAATGTAAAGCTTGCTCTTCTGTGTGTATTTCCTGAAATAAAAATGGTTGACTCCGTTTTATCCTTCTGTGTGTTCTCCCACCAAGTTCTGGCTGATGCTGAGCCTGTCACTTGGCTTCTTTGGGTCTTGCTTTTCCTAGCTGTAAGCTGGGAATTCTCCCTGTTGTACTGGGAGTTAGCTGCTCCATTGTAAAGGGCTGCGCTGGTGGCATAGTACAGGAGGTGTTACCTTCCTGCTTTGAAATGCCACTTGGATAAGCCAGTTTTAATTCATTTCTGTTAATGTCACTGTCATTATTTGCACTTAAAAACCCCAAACCCCTGCACTTCAATAAATTTTAACTTCTTAGAGCTGGTGTGTTCCTTCAGGGATTATAGAGTGACCTTGTGCTATCACTGCTTCGGAAATAGCTGAGTTGGGGAGGCTGTCAAATACTTGTCCAGTGAGCAGAATTCTGCATCCTTTTCGAGGGGGCTGTGTGTTTAGCCTGGGTTCCTGTGGCAATGGAAGCTTTTAGGTGATCAGACAGGGGAGGTTGAGACTGGAAGTTAGAAGGAAGTTCTTGACAATGAGGGTGCTCAGACCCTGGACCAGGTGGCCCAGGGAGGTTGTGGCTGCCTCCTCCCTGGAAGTGTTGAAGGCTGGGTTGGATGGGTCTTGAGCAACCTGGTCTCGTTGGGGGGGTGTCCCTGCTCATGGCAGGGGGGTTGAAACTGAATGATCTTGAAGGTCCCTTCCAACCATTCTATGAATGAATATAATGGATGCTGTGCAGGTGTTGTAGGCAAATTCAGTCTTGGTATGTCAAAGAAAAGCCCTTATCTATAGCTGGATGTTAATTCAGATCAAGCTGGGCAGTGGGCTTGTGATGTCTGCAGGACTTTCCTGTGTGACCTTCAGTTTTGCAGTGTGTCGCATCTGTTTAACTCCATGTACTTCCAGCGTTTCTGGAGTATCCCCGTGTGCTGACAGGTGTGGAGTTATTTAGTGCTGTCTTCTCAGTAACGGGAAAACATCGTGTCACAAAGGCGGAGATTAGGCAGGTGATACTGAATTCTTGTTGTGACATCTTGATGATGATATCTTCAGGGCAACGTCTAGATGTTGGCGTTCATTACCAGGGGTGGCAAAGCAGCTAGCGTGTAATTGTGTGTCCTGTGTGCTGATGTGGATGTTCTGTTTTCTGTTTCTTCCAGGACTCCACTGTTGTGATCCCAATTATTCTCAGAACAGATCCACAGGGATTTTTCTTGTACTGGACGGATCAAAATAAGGTAAGAGAAAAGCTTCCTGCTCCGGTGTGGTTCTTTCTGGATTCTGTGGAGTGATAGGCACGAGTCAGGAGGCTTTGTGTTTGCCTGTCCTGCCTGGCAGTCCAGGATTGCATCATCATACCTTACTCTGCTCTTCTGAGGAGCAAACGTAACATGTGGGCCCGTGGCTCACCCCTGCTGCACAACGTGTGGGGAGATGGAAGGTCATTTCCAGTGGCGTCAGCGACCCGATGACTGTTGAGGTTTATGCTTGTCCTGGTTTACAGGCAGGGATTCGTTTGGGATTCTGTTGTGGTTAATAGTTGGCTTGTGGTTTCCAGAGGCCACAGTTCCCTTTGAATTCTTCCTCCTGAACTGCCACGTGCTCTCTGACCATGCCTGGTGGGCCGCGTCACCAAGCTCTTACTAATCCTTACTGGACATTTACTCTCTTCTAAAAACATTCTGGTCTGCTTAGATCACTGTTATGGCTGGGGAGCTGTTGGGAAAGCTCACAGTCTGATTCGTGGCTGCGTTACTCCTGTTTCGCATCTGTGTCACCCCCTTGAAATCAGCACTGTTGTGTTTCCAGCTGCTGGAGGTTGCTGGAGCCGCTCTGGAGTGAAGAAACTGTCAGTCCCCTGGGTGGGCAGTTGGGTGCAGGTTGTTGCAGACACCGTGTCAGACTCCTATAGTAAATGAATGTTTCACTTGTGCAAAACACCGTATTGAAGCTGGGAGCTGAATGAGTTCCTCCTTCTGTTACAGCTAAATGTTGAAGTACTCGTGAAGTGCTTGTCCCAATTCCCCGTTGAAAATTATCTTGGCGCTTGGTAGCGCTTGAGCCTTGTGCTGGGGTGTGTGCCCAGGTGACTGAACACGTCCTGGTAGCGTTCTGGCTATGGAAACCTGGTTTACCAGTTACATCACTGTTTTTCAGGAGTTCCTGCTGATTTTATCTTTAGAGACCAGTGCAAAGATTGCTTGAGGAGGTAGGAAGCACTGAACGCGCAGACCGAACGGGCGATTTGCCGTTATATAAGATTGCAGTTAACCTCCCGTGTTTACTTTTCAGAGGCTGTGGGGCAGAGCTTGGAGCCGGGGTATTTTGAAACGGAGTTAGAACAGAAATCCTGTCTTTTCTTGTTGGAGGTAGAGGTGGGTAGCAGTAGGTTCAGCTGTTAAGTTGCAGCCAGAGAGGCAAAGCGAGCGCCCTCAGAACGTGGAGGTTGTGACTGATTTACAGTAACCCAGTAGCCGTGCCAGAACACGGTGCAGTCTCCTGTTTTGTTCCTTCCCTTACGCACACCGATTGTGTGAGCTGAAAACTAATGGTGAGCTTTGCCATAACAAATGGAAACCCCGAGCTGGAGAGTTTATTTCACTTCTAAGGTTTGGCACTAAGGCCTCTTTCAGTTTCCTACTGTTGTCTGTAAAAACAATGTCTTGAAGCGATGCTGTGAAGAATAGCTATTTATAGAATTGTTGTTCTCGTATTCATGAAGGAATGTATTTATAATGCTCGGAGCTCTTTTTAATATGTCGGGTGTTTGTACAAGAGATGAAAGTGTCACTTCCATTTTGTACCTCTTTTTTCCCCAACTTGCAAACCAAACCCTCTGCAAGGGGCAGCAAGAGGGGTGGTTGTTTTTTCTGCTTAATAATTCACGACAGCTAGGCGAGGGCTTTTTCTGAACCCCATGCTAGCGGCGTCTATTTAAAGAAAGTAAATATATTGCTGTTGGCGTGCTGCTAGTGCCAGGGCCAGGGAGGAAATGCCATTCTTTGCTTTTGCAGGTAATGGTTTGCTTCGTGTTTATTGTGAAATTACGAGTGTGTTAAGGAAGGAGCTTGTATAGGAAATGTTTCTCGGCTTACTCCCTTTATGTAAAGGGATCTTGTGATGACAGTGCGACTGCATGAAGGAATAACATCAGGACAATACAAGCTCCGTGTGATTGATTTCTCTTTTCTCCCCTTGTTACTGTTTGTTCAGAAATGGCAGTTACCATAACTAGGGGCTGTTACTGTCTGTGCGTGGAATGAGAGACCTCGCTAAACAAAGCGAGAGGAGCCTGGGAGCTGCCTCCAGACGGGTGCAGGGATGAGGCATGAGCAGCAGTCATTTTTCTAGATGTTTGACTTTGCTGTTTGCTGGGTACTGCAGAGCAATAAACTCCTGGCTCAGTAATGATGTGGCTTTTAAATTGCTCGCCGTTGCCTTATCAGTAAAGATACACGAAAATTAAATCTATCGTCGAGGGGGAAGCAAACCAACCCACTTTGCTTGTGACTTTTTATTTAGTTGGCTGAGGGAACTGGTGTTTGTAGGAGTAGAAAAGTGATTGTCTGCTGTACTTGACACTAGTGAGGCCTCATCTCAAGCACTGAGTTCAGTTTTTGGGCTCCTCAGTACAAGAAAGACATTGATGTGCTGGACCGAAGGAGGTCAGCAAGGCTGGTGATGGGCCTGGAGGACAGGTTTTATGAGCAGCAGTTGAGGGAACTGAGGTTGTTTAGTCTGGAGAAAAAGAGGCTGAGGAGAGACTTTATTGCTCTCTACCTGAAAGGAGACTGTAGAGAGGTGGGGATCAGTCTCTGCTCCCAAGTCACCAGCAATAGAACAAGAGGAAATGACCTCACCTTGTGCCAGGAGAGGTTTAGATTGGACATCAGGAAAAACATTCTGCCGTGAAAGAGTGGTCAGGGATTGGAACAGGCAGTCCAGGCAGGTGGTGGAGTCACCATCCCTGGAAGGGTTCAAGAAATACGTGGCTGTGGCACGAGGAAACCTGGTTTAGTGGCCATGGCAGTGTTGGGTTGAAGGCTAATCTTGATCATCTTCTAGGTCTCTTCCAACGGTAATGATTCTGTGGTAACAGCAAGGACATCTAAACCCTTTTGTTTTAAACAGATGGCAGGACAGCTTTCTGATTTTAATTGTATTTTTCACTGTGAAGTTCTCTTATTGCTGAAGGTTCTGGAATATTTGCTTCATCTTTATGCAGAGGGCTGACTGATTTCCTGTTATTACTTGAATTACTTGCAATCTAAAAGAGCAAAATCATTTACTGTGACAAGCTAGTGTCTGTTATATGTCTTATTTTTTCTGTAATGTTTGGTAACTACAGTAAACCCAGACAATAGTCATTGCATCGTCGCATATTTATGACCCTACTAAAGCACATGCCAGTTCCTTGCTACTTCTGCCAAAGCAGCACGTCATTTCTTCTTGTTCTGGTCATCAGTGAGCACTGAGGAAAGATGAATTGAAACTGCTCCAGGTGAAGAGAAAGTCTGCCAGAATCAAAAGAGGTGAAGAAATATGTGTTGTGTTATTATTCTCCTATCCTTTAACTGGAAGTTATTTTACACAGTCAAAGCTTCAGCAAGGACAAGTGCCAGGTCCTGCACTTGGGCTACAACAACTCCCTACAACACTACAGGCTTGAGAGAATGTAACTGGGAAGTTGTCCAGCAGAAAAGAACCTGGGGGGTGCTGGTCAAGAAGCTGAGTATCATAGAATCATTAGGGATGGGAAGGGACCTGGAAAGATCATCCAGTCCAATCCCCCTGCCACAGCAGGGTCACCCAGACCAAGTGGCACAGGAACACAGCCAGGCTGGTCTTGAATGTCTCCAGAGAAGGGAGACTCCACAACCCCCTGGCAGCCAGAAGATGGCCAAGAAGGCTTGTATCAGAAATAGTGTGGTCGGAAATGATTGTCCCATTGCACTCAGCACTAGTTAGACCTCATCTCAATCACTGTGTTCAGTTTTGGGCACCTGAGTGGAAGGACATTGAGATGCTGGAGTGGGTGCAGAGAAGGATGATGAACCTGGTGAAGGGCCTAGATAACAAGTCTTGTGAGGAATGGCTGAGAAAGCTGGAGCAGTTTAGGCTGAGGACATTGTAAAGGGGTGAGTGCAGGTCTCTTCTCTCAGGTAACTGGCGATGGAACAAGAAGGAACTGCCTAAATCTACACAAGGGGAGGTTTAGACTGGACATGAGGGAAAATTATTTCATGGAGAGAGTAGACAGGTATTGGAACAGGCTGCCCAGGAAGAGGGTGCAGTCACTATGCCTGGAGATGTTTTAAAGATACTCAGATGTGGTGCCTAGAGATATGGTTTAGTGGTGAACTTGGCAGAGTAGGGTTGATGGTTGGATTTGTTGATCTCAAGGGTCTTTCCCAACCTGAATGATTCTATGAAGAAGAAGAAACAGCCACTGACTAGGTGAACAACTACTTGCTTTAGTGGTGGAGCTGTTTAGGGTTCTAGAGGTCTGACGGTGGTACAGCATGCTGCCTTCTTCATCTCACTAGCACCTAATGATTTATTCCTCCTCATTTCATAAAGCCAGCTATTACTACACAGCCATGGCAGCACGTTGCATGCAAAGAGGATGCATACCCAAAAGAGATCAGCTAACAGGCTGTGTCATGCAACTAAACATAAGCATAACATCACTGACAGGACTGAGGGTAGTGCTGTGGCTAAGTCACACAATAGGAGCTGCTGCAAGAGCCGGTGACAATAATGCTGTACCCTGAGCTGGAGCTTTTCATTGCGTGTGACTGCATGAAGTGCTTGCTGCTAAAAGAGAAGACTGTTGTGACCTGGAACAGTTTTTCCCTGTTGCATCCTGAGGTGATCATGTGGTTCCTTATGCCTGAAAACCCAATGCAGACAGCGGAGTGCCCGCAGGAAGCAGAGCCTGGGGGCTGTAGGTAGGATTCTGTAGGATTAAGCTTGGCTTCAGGGTGTTTGCACATTCTGTGGCAATCCCATTGCCTTCATCCAAAGGAAAGGTGAAGTGGCATTTTTGCAGCTGCTGGGGATTTTGGCAGTGTTATTTAAGAGAGCTCCCTTGTGTCTGTCTTGGGGCTCTGTAACAATTGGGTCAATATTTGTACTGCCCTGTGGGTCAAAGATAGTTTCATTACATCTGTGCAGGCTTTACAGTATGCTTAAGCACATGATAATGGCTGAGGTTTAATATATCAATATTTAAAATATGCCTAATAATTTAATGAGAAGAATGTAATATTTAAGAGTACTAGGTTTAAAAATACCTGCTCCAAACCCTACCTGTTTGGCTAACCACCCCCCTCTGATCCCCCCGCAGGATGCTACAGGTCAGTCCCCAACCTCTCCTGGTCCCTGGGCTTGTTCTTGCCTAGATGCAGACCTCTACACTGACCCTTGTTGTGCAGTGTGTCATTCAACGTGTAGTCACACTTCTCTTTCTAGCATGTAAAGTAATAAAAAAGCACTAAATTACTGGATCCTTTGGAGAGCTGAGGTCGTAAAGATCATGAACTGAGTGAGAAAAGATGTTGCGTGTCTTTCCATATGAGGGATTATTTTAATATGTAGAATGAATAATTTGCCCCTTGTCCTCATTTTTTTAGCATCTCTAGCATTTCAGCAGCCATCATCTCTTATTGTTAATTCTATTTGATTCTGAATGGTGGATACATGAGCCTCTCGCATGGCTCATCATACTGATGGATTTGCTTTACCTGTAAAACACAGGAATCCAAATGACTCAGATCCATGTACCATACTAGTACCTGGCATCCTACCAGGCACTGAGCAAGAGATGCATCTAGGTCTTCACCTATTGAGGTGGTTGGTTTGTTCGCTAGTAGAGCTAGTTGTTGGTTAGATGATTTCTAGTCTCAGTGTTCTGGTATTTGTGGTGCTTACCTGATGGACTTCTGTACAAACATTGCATATAATCTACAGTTTCTGAGTGGCATGAATACAAATAATGCCAAGGCTAGGAGAGTTCCTTTTCAGAAGGAGCCTTTTGCTACCAGATTATAATCCCTTCCTGCTGAAGGGAAGGTTAAATTCATTCCATAAATGGCATTGCTCAAGACTTGCTCCGAGGGGCACTATTCCTTTACCCGTTTGCTATGTGTGTGAGCTAAGCATTAAGCTGCCTCTGATTTTTGAGGGCAGGAGTGACTCCTTATATGTCAGTGGAAAATTTTCAGGAGTGAGGTGGCCCTTGAAGGTGAAGGAGGTGCTCTGAAGGTGATGCTGGTCTTTTGGCATAATTAGATGGGAGTTGGGTTGGGACCTGTTTTTCAAAATAAATGAGTCACATGCTGGCAGAGGTGGCGCGGAGTCGTTTTCACTGGTTATCAAGATGAGGACTCCTCTGGGACAAGGAGGTTTTGCTTTTCAGTGACACTAGAACTTGGGAGTGAACTAGTAAAATAAAAGTGATGGCCGAGCAAATAATTTGGGCCTTTGCTTGAGTTTTGCAGTCTTCTTGATTCATGAATTTCAGGTGTAGTGTTAGGAGCTGCTGTAGTGGCCAGGGATGATGTTGCTGCAATGGAAATGGAAGTTTTTGGAGAAGTACGTGACGTGTAATGATTGACATTGAGATTTGTGTATGTGCAATATATGGGAAAGCATAGGAGTCAGAGAGAGTGCTAGGAATCAAAACAGTTCTAGGTTCATTGTGTTTCTCTGCGTGTCTGGTATCTTTGAGCCTTTCTAACTAGACAGATGCTGTTTGCATTGCCATTCTCCTCCAAATATTCTGCTGGATTGGAATCATAGGATTGTTAGGGATTGGAAGGGACCTCGAAAGATCATCCAGTCCAGTCCCCCTGCCACTAGAGGACCACCTAGACTAAGAGGCACAGTTACACATCCAGGCGGGTCTCGAACGTCTGCAGAGAAGGAGACTCCACAACCCCCCTGGGCAGCCTGGTCCAGTGCTCCGGGACCCTCCCTAGCAAGAAGGTCCTGCTGAGATTGATAGGGAACCTCCTCTGTTCCAGCTGGCACCCAGTGCCCCTTGTCCTGTCACCAGATGCCCTTGAGCAGAGCCTGGCTCCATCCTCCTGACACCCACCCCTCACATCTTTATAGACATGAATGAGGTCCCCCCTCAGCCTCCTCTTCTCCAAGGTCTCTAAATGCTGTGGGCAGGCTCTGTCAGGTGTCTGCACTCCAAGTTTCTATTGTGATGCTTTGTGCTGCTCTGCCTCCTCCATAAGCAGTTGCTTTGCTACAGAACTTCTGAATAGCTCTGAAGGATGCCAAACTCCCACAAGAGGGAAGACTGTCTGAAGAGGCCTTCCCTGGCTGCATGCATGTGCTCTCAGCGAGGAAACTCATTCTTTAGGTCTCTCCACCAGACAGGGAATTAGTATTTGTCTTCATTATTCCCAATTAGCCTGTCCACGTAGTCACGGCTTCGCGTGCACTGTGATTTGTTGACGTCACTGACCATCTTTCAGTGATGATCCCAAACCGATACTAGGCATGAGTTTGTTCTTCTGTTACCTGCTTTATGATGCTGTAGCTCACTGATGTCGAGTTGTTCTTCATGCTGCTGTGCTGTGGGGAAGGACTGAGTGCTGTGACATCAAAGATTTGGGTCTTCAGTCCTAAGAGAAGTGGTTTCTGCCGTCTGAGTCTTTAATCAGAAACTGAGCCTGCTTTTAAGGCTGGCATATGCCTTTATCTGGGATGCAGCCTGCGTCGTGTGAGAGGAACAAGATGTTCTGTGGTACCAGAGAACTGCTAGTGGGTGAAGAACATATTTTAATTCTGAATCTCCAGGGTGTGTTAAACACTCATCTGGCCAACCCGCTCAACAGTTGTGGCTGGAGGGTGCGTGTCACACTGCTGTGTTAGACCCAGTTATACATCAAGTTAAATTCCACCCTTTGCCACCTGTTCAAGGGTTCTCAAACTTCCAAACAGGCTGGGCATTACCAGAACCTGTCTGCCCCTGATTTCAAGCCTGGTCAGAGAGTGCTCAGCTTTACTGAGCCTTTTGGTACGGCCATGTGTGCAGCCTCTGTGGGCATCATCAGCCCTGACCGCTCCAGGTGCCACAGCCTGCCTCAAAATCCTACCAGCCCCATGGGTTCTTAGCCAGTACCACACAGAAGTGCTGCCAGCTCTTTCAGGTGCTCTTTATGGAAAGCCAGCCAGCTCACAGCTGACCTGGGCTGATGGCAGTGTGCTGAATAAACGGTGTGAGTTGGCATGTATTTACCTGTACGATATGCCTCGCTTAAGGCTTCTGGATGATTTGGACAGGTGCTTTACTACCCAGGGAGCTGGTTATCTCTGATTGATAAACAGCGGTTAAGTGCTGTTTAACAAGAGCTAGTAATAAAAATATTGATTAGCAGGGTACAGCTGTTGGGCACCAACTGATGCTTATTGACCCCCCTGTTTAAACAGTAATGAAGTCGTGAAGGAAATTTTTTGTCTCTTATGCTAGCTGCTCTGGGTTTACACAAAACAGTTTGACGCAAGGCCTTCAATTAAAAAGTACTGAGCGGCGGAACACTAACGCCTAAAAATTAGGAATATGGCAAAAAAATCATGCAGGGAGTATCTTGACTTCATAAGGCAGTTGACACAGTCTCACAGAGCATCCTCGCAGCCAAACTGAGGCAGTGGAGACTGGACCATTGGGTAGTGAGGTGGATTGTGAACTGGCTGCAGGAGAGAAGCCAGAGAGTGGTGGTCAATGGGACAGAGTCTAGTTGGAGGGCTGGATCTAGTGGGGTCCTGCAGGGATTGGTACTGGGACCAGTCCTATTCAATGTACTCATTAATGACTCGGATGTGGGATTAGTGGGCACTGTCAGCAAGTTTGCTGATGACACCAAGCTGGGTGGTGTCACCGACCCCCCAGCAGACTGTGCTGCCATTCAGTGAGACCTGGACAGGCTGGAGAGCTGGGCAGAGAGAGATGGAGTGAGGGACAACAAGGGTCAGGGGAGAGGCTNTCCGCACTAGTGAGGCCACATCTGGAGTACTGTGTCCAATTCAAAATAAAGATCAAACGGAGGTGATTTTTCAGCTCTTAATCCAGGTTTTCTCGTTGCATAGTAAAATAAGCACAGGACTGTATTGTTAGTCAAGGTGATCCTTATAAATAAAGGTAAGATTTGGGACTTCCTGAGCTGTTTCTCCTCATACTGCTGAGGTCCATGTTGTGGTGGTTAATGTTCAAGTCATCTGCCTGATGCCTCTGCCAGCCAGTCATCCATAACCAGATTTTTACACTGTGACTAGCTCATGGTCTAACAAAAAGTTCCCAGTCATGCTCAAAGAGAACATCATGCACACTGAGCAGCAGCAGTGCTGTTCCAAGGACAGTTGGAGCCTTGCTGCTGGCATCGTCTTCCACATTAGAGCGCTAGGCTGAAGCATAGATGCTCACCCCACCCCAGGAAAATACCTGGTTGCTGAGACACTTTGGGGGAACATTTGCCTTTCAGTTTTCCCTCACTTGATGTTTGTTCTCTGAAGCTGAATTTTCTTCAGGTGTGGATCTGCAGTTCACTGGCATCGTGACTGGTTACTGGGCCATAACTCAGTGGGCATTCTCTAGGTGTGGACTACATCATCTCTGCAGTTTGTGACTTCGAGTTGGTGGTAAACTACTTCTGTGCAGAGTAAGTTTGCATAGAAAGTCATCAGTAGGTGTTGTAGTCTAAAATGATCTCTGTCTTGCTTTGCAGACACACTGGGAGACACAAACCCAGGCATGTTCTTGCCAATGCAGGTTTCTGGGGTGAGCCTGTCAGAGATGCTGCGCTAGTACTCTCCGAGTGTAATGCTGTCATATGTACGAGGCAGATGAGGTGAAAAACTTCTCTCATTAGACTTGCATGCAGTGTATTTTAAAATGTGAAAGATACCAGTCTGGGAAGTGGCATGGCTTTGCTGCTCCCAGAAGCAGGATTTCAGTGACCTGACTGCAGAGGTACCTCATCACTGATAACCCGTACCAGTATATTTTGCCTATCAGCGTGTTGCCTATCCGTGGATTGGATGGTCTTCTATTTGCACGTGTTGAACTTTCAATCGGTGTTTTTAGAGGGGATAGGTAAGGTAAAGCAAGACACACATCAAGTCAGCCATCTGGGCTGTGCAACTCTGATGTCATGTTAAAACAGCTCTTCACAGATTGCCTTTGTAGAATCATAGAAGTGTGGAGTGGAGTGGATTGGATGGGACCTCCAAAGGTCATCCAGTCCAATCCCCCTAAAATAAGCAGAGATATCTCAAACTGGAACAGACTCCTCAGAGCCCCATCAGGCTAGTCCTCAGATGTCTCCAGGGATGGGGCCTCTACCACATCTCGAGGCAACCTGTTCTGCTGATTCATCACCCTCAGATTAAAGAACTTGTTCCTAATGTCCAGTCTCAGTCTCCCATCCCTTGAGAACAATCCATGCCCTTGAGAACAATCTCCCCCAGCCTTCTTATAGGCCCCTTTCAGGAATTGAAGGTCATTATAAGATCACAAATGATCAATTTTCTTGGCCTCCTCTGGACCTGCTCCAGCAGGTCCACATTGACCTTGTGTTGGGGGCTCTAGAACTGAACACAATACTCCAGGCGAGGTTTCACACTGCTTCAGAGAAGGTTTAAAATGTGCAAGAGTCTCGTGTGTGTTTGGACGAGCAATTACAAATACAGTTGCATATCGTGTCGCTTTTTGCCACCTCCTTTAGGTGTTTGAATAGATGTAAAACGTTGTAGCTGAAATTGTGAGCCTGGAAAAAAGCAACAGAAGTCCCCTAGCACTGAGGAACGTAGGCATTTAGCCACAACTGTCCATCTGAATCCTTTGGGTTTATGCTGGTACGTGGGTCAGGGCAACTCAGCAGCTTGGCTGGATTTGTGCCAGGAAGATGGCTAATGGAACAATCTTTGTATGATCTGTTCAGCTAAATGGCTATAATAATGTAGGGTATTAGAGCAACAGATGCTGTTGACCATCCTGAAGTGGATCAAAGTTTGTATATCCAGGCACAGTGCTCTTCCGTTCAGAGACACACACACACACATCATTTGGAGCTTCTCATTTGTTGCTGTGGTGTTCTATTACCAGGACAATGAGAAACAGTAGTGCTAATTGTAATGAGTTAAGTCAAAAGTGCCAGTCTGCAGCAGTCTGAGCTCAAAGCACGAGGACCAGTTCTTTGTTACAGGTAGGAACGCAGAGGAGTGCTGCTGCAGATGACTTTCAGGCACTGTTGTCATCTGAAGACTTCAGAAACTTGAAATACAAGTCCAAACTGGCTAACAGAGCCCTGTGACATAAGACGTGTGTGGCTCCTGTTGCCATTGCGATTCTGTGTGGTCTCAGACTGCGGCCCCCAAAGCACACGTGACCGGTGCCTACAGCTGACGTTTGCCTCCCGGGATTCGTAGGCTTGAATCTGGTGTTCAGCCTTATTTGCACAGCGCAGAGCGTGAACAGATTGTACCTCCTGCTCCCAGAGTGGGTTGCAAGGTGAGCAGCTGGAGATGGAAACGAAGCATTCAGCTGATGGCTCTCTGAATCTTTCCTTGGACAACAGCATTCTGCAGTTTTCCTGTTGTATGAAATAAGAGAGTGACTAAGCAGTGTGAGATCCCCAGTCTCTCTGGATGACTCAAGAGAGGGATTTTAAGCTTGTGGTTTTAACATCTATATCTGAGTGAAACTGAACTGCTACGGCTATTACTTTTGTGGATTTGAATTTAATCTGAATCTTGTTGACACCACCATGAGGATAATCTCTGAATCATGAGGGCATGATAAGTTGACAGTAAATTATGCAGAGACTAGAAGGATGCTAATTGTATGGATATGACTGAAAGACTACGTTATAGGGGAATTGAAAGTGCTTGCACATGATCTGAATGGACTGTTTCAGGAGCTGTAAGATCTCCATATAAGAATGAAAGAAGCGTAGAACGTATTGGGTTGGAATGGGCCTCCAAGTCCACCTCCTCTACAACAAGCAGGGACACCTCCAACTAGAACAGATTGCACAGAGCCTCATCCAGCCTGACCTTGAGTGTCTCCATGGATGGAGCCTCCACCACCTCTCTAGGCAACCTGTTCCAATGATCCCCCACCCTCAGATGGAAGAACTTTTTCCTAATGACCAGCCTCAAGCTCTGCTTTTCTAGCTTCAAACCATTCTCTCTCATCCTGTTGTTCCATAGTCTTGTGAACAGTTCTTCCCCAGTCTTCTTATAAGCCTCTTTCAGGGATTGGAAGGTTGCTGTAAGGGCCCCTGAGAGTCTTCTCTTCAGGCTGAAAAACTCCAACTCTCTCAGCCTGTCTTCTTGAGAGAGGGGTGCTCCACCCCTCTGGACACGCTTGCATCTTGTGGTGTTGACTCTAGAGCTGGATGCCCTACTTCAGGTGAGATCTCACCAGGGTAGACCTGAGGGGCAGAATCAGAATAGTATCTCAGCATCATTAACTGTGTTCTTTAATTGGCTTGGCTTTATGTTTGAAATACAGACAGTGTCAAACAGCCCTCGAAGAGCAGGTATAAAGGAGCTTTTAGAAAGTGCATTCAAGGGTGTGATTGAGCAATGGCAGGCTGAAGCCATCTGGAATGCTGGTATCTTCAGCAGGGTGTGTCGTGTGTGGTGGGGTATGCTTTCTGGCGGTATCACACCTGTATGGATAATCATTAGCTCTGTGTCTGGATCTCCTCCCGAGGGCATTGGCCTTCCTGTTTCTGCAGGGGAATAACAATGAGGCATAAGGTAGTGGAGGGAAGGATTTCTGCCAGCTGTGTATAACTGGTTATTACCAAAGTAATCATTAACTTAGCCCTTTAAGTAATTATCAGCACAGAGGATATTGGGTGCTAACAAAAGTTCCAGGCACGTTGACCTCTTTTAGAGAGGTTTCACGGCTCATTGTGTGTAACCCTTGAGGCTCAATGAAAGTGTTAGAGTGGATGCTGGGCTTCTCTAGAAGTGTGAAAGCCAAACAAGAAGGCTGGTAATCCAGAGAATGACTTCATTTGGTGCTTTCTTTGCTGTTACCACTCTTAAAAGGTTTCCTCTGCCATGCAGTTAATTTCTTTGTGTTATTCTTTGCGTTCTGGTGAAAGGTAGAGTTGGGGAGCTGAAGAGTTGCACAGGTGGAACTGCAGCTGCTTCAACACACATGTGGAGCTGCATCTGATAGCCTGAGGCTATTTAGTAAACCAGACACCAATGCTTTGTCCAATCAAGTAATGCTATTGTTTAAAAAAAGCCAACAACAAATACAGCTTCATTTTAAAACTAGACGTAGAGATCTTAGGGAAAATGTAGTAACAGCAGCTTTTCTGGCAGGAGTATGGTTGCTGGAGATAGGTGTGTGTTTGGAATTTAATTGGAACAGGGAATTATTTAAACTTTCTTAAATATGGGAGGAACACTCTTAGGTTTAAATCGCATTCGTGATTCCTCCTCTGTTAGTGTGAAGGGAAAGATGTCTTCACTGTGTAGTTACAGAGGGAGCATCATTTGCTCTGTGAGCTGGTACCACTTCTAAAGCTCAGGATATGGCCCGCTGCATCAGCTGAAGTGCTGGAGTAAATTAGTGTGTCTGCTCACTCATGTTTAGGATGAATGACCCGTTGGTGTGGGTGGGGAGACTAAAGCTGAGGCTGGCTCTTGGTAAAAGGAAAAGCTATGAATTGAAGTGTGGACGGTTATGAGAGGAATCATGTCAATGAGGTATGCTTTGCTGCACTGATGCCTTTTCCTGATGAGTTTAGATGAGGTTCCTGGAACTGAACACAGGACTTGAGGTGATGCCGCATGAGTACAGGGGCACGGTCACTTCCCTTCTGCTGGTTACGCTGCTTCTGAGGCCAGGATGCCTTGGCCTTCTTGGCCACCTGAGCACACTGCTGGCTCATGTTCAGCCACTGTCAGTCAGTGCTTCCAGGTCTCTGTCAAGCAGCTTTCCTATCTGTTTTCCCCAAACTGGTAGCATTGCATTAGGTTGTTGTGACCTGAGCGCAGGACCCAGTACTTGGCCCAGTTGATATTGTTGGCCTCAGTGTCCCTTTGAAATCTAAAAGCTTTTGAACAGAAGAGTTAGAGCCATAGAATTCAGATACTTTTTGAGTATTAGTTTAATATTAGAAGCATTTTCTACCTGTTGAAGCTAAGCTCTTACTTTTAAATTCAGTGAGTCAAGGGGGATGTCCTGCTAGCTTGTAGCTCTACCTGAGGCTTGGGAAACGTTGGGCTGTACTGTTTGCTTTCTTGGTGAAATTAAGCTGTTCAGGTGGAGCAATGAGAAATTCTTCATGTTCAACTCTCCAGTGTTGTACAATGACACACGAAATTAGAGTATCTTTAATAGAACTAATAGAGGAATTTCCTTTTATGAGATTCTTTCTGCTATGCGTGTTCATTCTGAATGCCAGTGCTGTGATACGATGTCATGTACTGTGAAATTCCTGTTCTTAATGTAGTCCTTGAAAATTCATAGCTAACCTTTACTCAACAGAAATAAGATCGAGCCTGTCCCTAACAGGGTTCTGTCCTTCAGATGAAATATTAAACCAAGGTCTCGTTGGCTGTGAAGAAATAGTTTCTTCAAAAAGGACAGGTTATAACCATGGCAGATGGGCCAAAAGTCCCCCTCTATCAGGCTGTGATGTTCAAGGCTGCGTGGCAAATAATACACCGCTGTCGACTTGTTCCAGCCATAAACTAATTGCATAGCTGGGAGAATGGGATCCTGGCATGTGATGGGCATCGTGTGCAGGGGCAATGCAAATGAACTATTTAATAAATATACGTGGAAGGAAGTGGAACACCTCCCGTACAGGCTGAGGGGGCTGGGTCTCTTGAGCTTGGAGAAGAGGAGGCTGAGGGGGGACCCCATTAATGTCTATAAAGATGTGAGGGGTGGGTGTCAGGAGGATGGAGCCAGGCTCTTCTCAAGGTCATCTGGTGCTAGGACAAGGGGCACTGGGTGCCAGCTGGAACAGAGGAGGTTCCCTATCAATCTCAGCAGGACCTTCTTCCCAGGGAGGGTCCCGGAGCACTGGCACAGGCTGCCCAGGGGGGCTGTGGAGTCTCCTTCTCTGGAGGTGTTCCAGCCCCGCCTGGCTGTGTTCCTGTGCCACTTGGTCTGGGTGATCCTGCTGTGGCAGGGGGTTGGACTGGATGATCTCTCGAGGTCCCTTCCAATCCCTTATGGTCCAGAGAAGGAGACTCTGTTACCCTCATTGGGAAGAAGTTCCTGCTGATATTGAGATGGAGCCTCGCATCCTTCCAAGTACAAAAGCATTTGTTCAGTTGATATATTCTTATTTTTAGCCTTTTGTCGGTGTTACCATTAGATTCAGTATACATTTCTGATTATAAGCCACACTGTTGTGTTTTGCATAGAAAATAATAGTAAACAAACTACTCGTGCCTTCTGTTATGTATCGTCTCTAGAAATTTCAGCCATTTGAGCCCTCAGCTTGTTTTACTGCGTGTATTTGCTTGTATTGAATGTGTTCCAGCTCTTCATTTCCCAGGGCACATAAAATTGATGAAATTCCACGGGAAGGGATTGTTTTGGGCATGTAAACATCATGTTGAGTATTTTTTAGGAGCTCAGGAAAAGCAGGGGATTAAAAGTGTTGGGAATCAAAGATGTCCTTACACGCACGCCTTGCCCCTTCCTCTAGGCAGTGTTTTGTGTTGGGACATCAGACGACTCAGGATTTTTCATTTTTTCCAGAGATTAAGTTTTCCCCGCAAGAGTTTTATCCACGTTGGTGAAGTCAGGAGAAAGAGCTCTGCTGTTATTTCCTGAACAATATGTATTTACCTTCTAGATAAGTTACGCAATAAATAGAGCAAGACTTGGCCTGGCCAAGGTCGATGGAAAGTTCCAAAGGAAATGTCTGTAGGGTTAGTGTTCTCGCTCAAGTTTTCGTTACACTTGCTGAAAGAGAAGTAAACATGTAAACAGACGAGAGGAGCTTAAGTCAGGCTAAACAGGGAGATTTATTGTCCAATTAATCAGCTATTATGAAATGTGTAGATTTGCAAATGCTTCTTGCAAGATAAACAATAGCTGCCAGGGAAACCAGCGAGTTTAAGTGTATTTGCTACTGTTCCAAACATTCAGTTTTCCAACTCGCATGTTGGCCTTTCACCAGTAACCAAACGACTTGAGAAGCTAATCTAGACAGTAGGTTTTGTCTCTTCTCTATTTAGCAATTCCCTGGTTTGGCCAAGACAGGCCAATCTCTTTCTCCATGCCTTCTGCACGTGGCTCTCCAGCCAGCCTCTTCCTTGTGGCTGAGACACCAGCAGGTGTCCAGACATGTATGTGACGTGCTGTGCTGGCAGCATCTGCTGGGGTGGATATGTCACATGGGGTGAGCTGAGTGGCCCCCCTTCCTGCACTCTTACAGTGCGATCCTTCAGCATGGACGAGTCCCCATTCACCAGGATACTGTGAAGAGCTCTATGTAAGGTGTCTATCCAAGTTCACAATCCAAATACTGAGGGATCAGATGGGGAAGGATCCGTGTGGTCGAAGGTTGGATATGTGACCAACAAGCAGAAAGAAGTACCTGGGTGTCTGTGTGCATTGCAAGGGAGAACAGAGGTGGTGTGCTTCTGATTTTGTAGGATTGAGTTTGTCTCTGCTGGTCAGCACAGTAACTGTTGACCTCTTTGCTTTTCACAGTGATAAAAGGCATCTTTTGCTGAGAACCCTGTAAGAAATGACCATGAAAGTCAGTGTGTTGCTAGGTCCTCCTTTTTTCCACCATCCTGCTGCCCCTTGCTTATTTACAGAGCCTTTCCCAAGAACCTTCTTTGAGCCCCACCCTTCCATGTCTCCTGTCTATAAAACTGCTGGAGAAACAGCACACGCTGTCTTGGGACATGGTGCTTCCGTGTTTTACCAGCCGGAGTGCAGAGAACTCATATTTTAGGGGGCTTTTTGGTGAGCTTTGGGACAGTTTTGTCCTCACTAATGTCCTTGTATTTGATTTTATTGTTTTTTCTCTGGAAGAATGAATGTTGAGATAATTGGACCTTGAAAACTGAGTGATTGTCTTGGAGATAGTGTGTCTGAAGTGTGTGTGTCTGTCTTCAGAGAGCGATGCCTCAGATGCTTAACATTTTTAAATGCCACTGGAAAGAAACGGTCCTTTAAAGAGTTTGCTGGAGATGTCACTTCCAAGTGAGGGCAGGATCAGGTAACAGGATGGTGCCTGATTAGAGTGGCAGAGAATGCAAAGTTCAGCCTTCCTGTGGCTCTTCTTTTTCTTTCTTTTATTTTTTTGTTTTTCTGGGGTTTGAAACAGTTTGTTCTCAGACAGGAAAAGGATTGGTCTCAATGCACCAACATAGAATCCTTAGGGATCGGAAGGGACCTCAAAAGATCATCCAGTCCAATCCCCCTGCCACAGCAGGATCACCCAGACCAAGTCACACAGGAACACAGCCAGGCGGGGCTGGAACTTCTCCAGAACCTTAATAATGGTTCTACGATTTCAGCGTTGATTGCTGAATTGATGGGACAGGTGTTCCTTGGGGGTTTTGAGGTAACTGTACAAGTTGAAATGGTAGAAGTAGTTGTTTACATTAAGGCAGAGTTGATGCTCTTCTGTCGTCATGAATGTTGTCAATCATTTGATAGTTCAGGCTAGGATACCACAGCTTGCGAAGCTCCCTTACTCCTTTGAGCAGTATGCTGTATCGTTTGTCTCTGTAATGTTCTACAGAGCCAGAATCAAGTTTATAATATACATCCTCAAGTACTTTGAGCTGTGAGTTCTTATTTACTGGAAGATAAGTGCTCCTTGAGTGTCTACAAACTTGGAATGGATGTGGAGTAGCAGATCTAGCGCGGCTTTGTGCTGACCCTAGCAAGCAATGCAGCTCAGCTGCTTGCTGTGTGCCTTTCTGCATGCCCCCCTACCTAAGTACAATGCCAGTGACTATCTCCACATCATTTTCAATGCCATTGGTAAGACATAAATAATAATTTAGAATGGTAAAGTCAAGTCTTCAAGGTTTTACAGAAGTTGCTTTCAAGATCACCATTCTAACTTCTTTAAAAAAACCCCTTGGGTTTTGAGGGAAAAAAGGTAATAGAAACCTTGAGAAGGCTCGTGTGGGAAGCAAGCTGCTGTTTATGCTCAGTCATCTCTATTGTGGATCAACAGCGTGTTGAGTATATCCAGATCCTGCAGGTGTCCTGGTGATAGAATCATAGAGCGGATCGGGTTGGAAAATGATACTGCAGTTTATGCTTTGTAATTACCAACTGGGATGCTTCCATTTTGCTCTCAGTCAGTGCTTAGATGCTTTTGGCAGAAGGAAATCACTTTCCTGTCAGTAGTGTTCTGAACTAGAAATATTACTACTTCAACAGCTTCCAGATTTTGTTTCCTATGTAGAGTCTAGATGACAAGTTAGAAGGGGAAGGAAAGGAAGAGTGAGGAAGCGATGTATTCCTGTAACTTGCATGGACAGTCTTCAGCTCCATCCAGGTTTAGACTTGACATTAGGAAAAGGTTTTTCACTGACAGAGTGATCCGAGTTTGGAACGGGCTGCCCACGGAGGTGGTTGAGTCACAGTCTCTGGAGGTGTTTGAAGCTAGGCTGGATGGAGTGCTGAGTGGCATGAGCTAGATGTCAGATGTTTAGGGTTACTTGGTTGGTTTTAGGTTGGACTGGATGATCTTTAAGGTCTTTTCCAGCCTCATCAGTACTGTGAGACTGTGTGTTGCTGTAGATGACAAGTGCATCTTAATGGGTGAGCATCTGTCTCATAGGTCTGTCACGTATATTCCCTAGGCCAGTCTACATTTACGTTTCAGTTGACATTCTAGTTTCTGGCACGTATTCTTTCACTCAGAATACAAGCCAGTCTTGGCCTTTTAAGTGTAGCTATTTGATCTTTAGAAAGTGATTTTTTTGGGTGTTTTTTTTTACCCTTCTGTCTTTTCCTCAGTCTGCCTGATATTTCTGACCTATAATTGAGTGCTTTTCTATTCTAGCAGAAGCAGCTCAGAAGAACATGGCTCACTCTTTTCTGGAAGCAGCATGAAATCCTTTGTCCTTGCCAGAAGTCTTGCAATATATCAAATCAGTGACTCCTCTTCCACGACACCATAATTCTACACAAATCTGCTGTGCAGAGGAAGTACTCAATGGTTTTGCCAACTTAGTGCCTGCTCAGTGTTCAGGCAGGCAGAGTAAAAGCATTTTCATAATTGGTGAGCGTAGAATTTGCTGATGGTGTTTATAAGATTAAGCGTGCCACAGATTTCAGAAGGTACAGGCAGCAGGTGATTACCAGAGATGAATTTCAAGACTACTATTGCCATTGATTAACATTGCCAAAGGCATTTCTTGTAGTTCGTGGCCCTTCTGATCTCTGCTTACTTAGGGTTATTGAACTGTTCTAGGGTGTTTATAACAGACTCTCAGAGCACCTTCTCACACATCCACGGTCTGCTTAGTGCTGTTGTCTCTGTAACGTGAAAAATGAGTGTGATAATGAAATTAGCTTTTGGTCTTTCCATTTCCTCTTGTGTGATGCGTATTGCTTACCTTGGGATGAAACAACAGTTGCATTCCACAGAACTCGAGAGATAAGTCGTGTATTAACCATTAACCTCGAACTGTGGTTGACGCCTGCATTGTCAGTGTGAGGACAGCACTGGATTCCTCTTATTCCTGTCTCTTTTACAGAGTCACTCTAGTTGCAAGTGCAGTGTGAAATTAGAGGCTTTGAGATGTGCTGTGTGTGCTTTAGATTCTGTAGCTGGCCACACGCAAGGCTTTCTTGGATACTTGCGGTGGAAAGAAAGCATCTGTCACGCTAAACTAATTGATCAGTTGCGTGATTATTAAAACATCCTGCGTGACAACACGAGCAACCCTGTAAGAGTAATGTCTGAGGTGTGGAGTTGCTTCAGGAACAAGAAATATAAGATCAAGCATGGTTTGTGAGAAGCTGACTTGAGTAATTGTTTATTTGTGTGGGAACTGCTTTTCATGTCCAATAAAGACCATTAAAGCAGCCTTTATTGGCACGAACAGCCTTGCTGCTATACAGGTAAAAGACAGATCATAAAGATCTATGTGGTACTGTAGTGGAGCCCCTGAGAACAAATGGTCTAATCAGCATTAAATCAAATTGTCTGCGTGCTGTAATGAGAAGATTCACGTTTGCTTTTATCTTCCTCGTTAGCTGGAAAAACCCTCTGCAGCATTTTGCAGCGAGAGATGGTGCTGTCATTTGGAGATCGTAAGAGGAGCAACAAAGAGAATGCAAACGGTCTCCAATTTATTTTGGCTCGCTTAGTCCGGCATTTGATGTATCCGAGATGTTGTTGACACTGTGAAGTTAAATATTTCACTTCATTACATTGAAATGAAAATAAATAGATCTCAAACCAAGGAGAAAGGCGTGATAAGTCAATACTCGGGGAAAAATATTCCTGTGTGCTCTCCACACTTTAATAGGGAAGGAAAATAATGCCCTGTTCTGGTGATTGTGTTAGTTTTTTGGGTGGCTGCTTTGCAGAGTGTCTTAGCTCTGCGCTGAATTCTAGAATGCCTCATGAAATCCAGGCTTTCCATGCTCTCAAATGGATTTAGCCTATGGCTGTGACACACACACACTGGCTTTAGAAATGAAACTGTCTCCTCTCTACTGTGGTTCAAGTGAGCATCACCCAGCGGCTCGAGGTTGTGAGGCTTTGGTTTGGCTGAGGAGTGAGAGGAGAGTGCTACCACCTCCTCAGTCCTGTAGCTTCAACCAGTTTCTGCTTGTTGTGACAGGACAAGCTCGATCGAAAAGCGTAACGTTTTGCCATGCATCTCTGGTGAGGTATGTCAGTTCAGTCTTGGGTGAGTCGGTATCAGAAGACTTAATCCTTACACCACAGTTAG
Organism: Upupa epops; assembly: GCA_013397515.1. Lineage (NCBI taxonomy): Eukaryota > Metazoa > Chordata > Aves > Bucerotiformes > Upupidae > Upupa > Upupa epops. The sequence goes on from VZRI01001954.1 coordinate 53,943, forward strand.
TGCTGAGCCTGAAAACTCGTGGCAGAGCGTGTGCGTGCCTAGGCTGGGCACGAGGCTGACAGAAGCACGAAGCGTGGCCCCACAGAACTTTGAGGAAAGGCCTGCAAAGGTGAAAGTAATAAACACAACCTCAGAAACGGGCTGAGGTGAACGAAGGACGATGGAAAGAGCACTTGGCTTTGGTGACATCAGTATGTATCTTGAGCTTGTTTATTATAGCTTGTATGTCTTGTGTGTTTGGAAATAGACGAGCTATTTGATTGTATTTGGTAAGGAGGAATTACATAGTTGTTTGTTTTTTTTCCTTCTAGAGTTTGTTTCAGCCTTTGTTACTCATAGTAGCTTCTAACAGTTTATTTTTAGGCAAGCTTGTTTCTCTTGACACTGCCAGATACAAGTGAAGTACAACAAGGGTCAGTGTAGAGTCTGGCATCTGGGCAAGAACAACCCCAGGTAGCAGTATGGGTTGGGGTCTACAGCATAGCTATAGGTTGGCCAACCGAAGTGGGGTGGTTAGCAGATAAAGAGACGTTCTCCCCCTCTGCTCTGCACTAGTGAGACCACATCTGGAGTACTGTGTCCAGTTCTGGGCCTCTCAGTTCCAGAAGGACACAGAGCTGCTGGAGGGTGTCCAGTGTAGAGCATGAAGGAAGAAGGAAGGAGAGCAGCTCCCTGATGAGGAAAGGCTGAGGGAGCTGGGTCTCTTGGGCTTGGAGAAGAGGAGGCTGAGAGGGGACCTCATTCCTGTCTATAAAGATGTGAGGGGTGGGTGTCAGGAGGATGGAGCCAGGCTCTTCTCAAGGTCATCTGGTGCTAGGACAAGGGGCACTGGGTGCCAGCTGGAACAGAGCTGGAACAGAGGAGGTTCCCTATCAATATCGGCAGCAGTAATGAGGGCAACAGCCAGTCTGGAGTGACAGACATGGGATATTATGAGTGAAGGCTCCCCGAATGGCCAGAAGAACTCTCCACAGTGCAAGCATAATTCTCAGAGGTTTCTCTGCTGTACTTGGAGAACAAGGATGGCTGTGCAGCTGACTAAAACCAACCAGGGCTGCACCGATTCAGAGATGCAGACGGCTACCAGTTGCCAACTGAGTTAAAACAGATTGTTAGCCAGCTCTCTGTTGATATTATTAATGACCTGAATCAGTTTTGAGCCTGTCGCTGCCAAAGTGTGCTGAACAATGAAAACAGGAAACTTATCTGTCATGAATCTCTTTGCTGCTGTGGTGTCAACCAGACATAATGAAATGGAAGCTATGCTGAGTGTGTGGCTGAGCAGTTGGGAGAAGAAAAGGATATTTAAGGTCTGATAATACCTCTGCCACACCCAGGCCACGGACAGCTCTGGAGATGCCGGAGCTGGCAGTGAGCTGTGAGGAACCACCTGCTTCCTTGAGATTGCAGGGACATATCTCAGCATTTGCTCTCTGCCACAACATATGTTTCCTGCTCTTGGGTCTGGGACTGTAAAGAGCCTGTGGCTGTAATAAAAAGGAATTGGAGTTGCCCTTGGAGCATCTTGATTCTTCCTGGGCCAGCAGGGAGGTTAGAAGGTGAGGAGGATGCAAGAGAAAATGCGTCCTTGTAGTGGCAGATACTGGGAGCTCTTGGCAAAGAAGAGGAGGAAATCAAGTTTGTTGGTTGGGAAAACTCCCTCTGATTTTGTTTGTGACAGTATTGGGAAGTTTGCAACAGGTCTTGTGCGAGCAAGCATCTGATGAAGCATCCCAGCCTTCCCAGGGCAGCTGCAGGAGTGCTTGCTGCTTTCACTAGTGTCCAGTGCTTGCTAAAAACTCCTGCCGCTGTGTTAGAGCTGGCAAAGGCCGAAGGAACTGATGTCTGTAGCCACATGTTTTGCAGATAGCTTCTGGGAGATGAGTAGGGCAGAAACGAGTGTGTGGGGTGGGCATGCTGATCCCTGTGGCTGAACCACTAGTTGCTAATTGCTAGTCACACTTACGTCTGGTGTAAATTGAAGGTGTTGTGTGTAGAAGGCAGATGATAGGGAGGTGGGCATGGATCTCTATCCCCTTTGATACCTGTTTCATTTTCATCTATGTGTTAAATGTTGTCACCAGCTTCTATAAGAACATAAAATATGTAAAGATGGACGGGACATCCAGAGGTCATCTAGTCCAGCCCTCCCCTACAGCAAGTACAGCACACAGTGGAAAAGTGATGGTTAAATAATTGCTATGGCTATTACAAGTCTAAACCTGAGAGGGTCTACCTGCTTCTCATGTCTAAATTTACTATTCTTATGTGAATATCTGTAGGTAAGAGAAGTAGAAGTCAGCCTGCTGATAAGCCAGGAGCAATTAGTTCCTGGAAGAACAGGCCAGCCTGTTAGCAGAAGTGCATTGCAAACTTCCTTTTCCAGCAGTTCCCTGGCAGACCTGCCCAGCGTCTGGCCAGTGCAGTGGCAAATGGAGTTATTTCCCCCAGTAACAGGGTCTGACGCTCCCTGCGGAGAACAATTCCATTTCCAAGCTTTTAAAAGATCTCTCTGGTTTAGGTTTCAATCCAATATTTGCTTCCATTAATTTTTAATAGTTGAATTTTTTTTTTAATTGGAATAAACTGGCAGTTTGGATTGTTGGTTGACTCGGAGAAACTACCAACTCAAACAGCTTTTCCCCTTGAGTTCATGTTTTAACTGCAGCTTTAGATCAGCTCTGCTCTTTTTAACCTAACCTTCCTTTCCTTTTGATCTCGATACCTACTCCATGCATGGAATTTAGTATGCATCCACCTCTCCAAAACGCTCAGCTGTAAAGCTGAAATGGCTCCCTGTTCTGAACTTGCTGAGCCAGGGGGGTCTAAAGAAAAGGAAGCCTGCAAACACTGATTTTGTTTTTACTGTTAGTTTGGGTGTAGTAATGTTTTTTAGCAGAGTAGTTTGAGTTTAGTTGTTGTAAGCTGCTACAAGACTCCAGAGGGCAGTTGTCAGAGCACTTAGAATAGCTCACAGATCCATCTGATAGCCCAGTGCTGAGCGAGGCTATTATGGGAATATTTAAGGAACGTACGGACTTACAGGATGTGCTGAGCTATATAAATACCAGCAGGAACTTCTTCCCAGGGAGGGTAACAGAGCACTGGAACAGGCTCTGTGGAGTCTCCTCTGCGGACGTCCCAGCCCCGCCTGGCTGTGTTCCTGTGCGACTTGGTCTGGGTGATCCTGCTGTGGCAGGGGGATTGGACTGGATGGGCTTTCGAGGTCCCTTCTGATCCATAATTCTACATACTGTCGTGTTTCTTCACGATACAAGAGCATGTAACTACAAGGTCTTACTCCTCATAGGAATGGTGGGGTCTGGTCATGTTGTGCTGAGAGCCGTATGTCCTGATACGAGCTGTGTCTGACTTGTTCCACAGTGCAGGGGCTAGCCCTGAATACTTAATTATTATTAGGTCATCTCTGATAAGAAACCTGAGTATCTCTAGAACACCTGACCGTGTTCTGGTGCTGTTGGACATCAACATAGGAGTTGTTTAAGGTACTATAAAAATGCGTGTATAGAAGGCATAGCTTTCTGTCTAGATTAGCTGTGTATGTCTGTGTGTATTTATCTATCCATCTATTTCTTTTATAGCTCTACCGAGAGACCTCTCAGCCTTGAGTATAATGTACAGACTTTCTGTGCAAGCATGACAGAGGGAAAGTATTTGAGATTGAAAAAGGTCTGTGAAAAAAATGAAGCTGTGCTGTAGAGTGTGAGAGGTTACTGCAGAGCTCAGTCTGGATTATTCACCTTCCCTTGTTCTTTCTTTGTTAGTGGGAGTTAGAAAATAGGGTATCCGCTCGCCCAGTACTCTTGAAATACACGTCAGATTATCCTTTCAGCCTTGCTTACCTGCCTGCTCTTTCCCTCTGAGCTGTTTGATTCTGATGTGGCCATTATTATTTGCCTTTCCCGAGTTCATTTGTGTAGAAGGTTATTTAAGATGCCCATTCGACCTGGAGTTGTGTGTTTTGTTAGCAGGTATGGAACATGCTCTCTGCTAATGAAGTTAGTCTGAAAGCAAGACTGGAAGGTCCTTCAAACCCCTTTCTACCCTGTGAATTATTGCTCTGGATGTCAGTCATCAAATTCTAGAGAGGGTGAATATTTTTGTGCTCCCTTAGTGTAACTTGCTGCAGTACTACAGCAGAAACACTCGGTTACTTCTGAAGCTGGAAGGTTTTTCCAGAGAGTTCACTTTATTTCTTCACCCTAGCACTTGGAATTGTGTAATTTGATAAAGTGAAGTTTCATGTAATCGCATTAATAGTTTTAAAACTCTATTCTAAAGGGTTTGTGGATGAATGGACTCCTGGGAAAGCTAACCCGAGTTAATTTTCAAGTGGCTCATTGCACTGCGTTAAAAGTCTGCGTGGATGCTTTTCTTCACCATTAAGGTGGCCTAATTGGATTTAGTTTACTTCACTTCCAAACTTAAGTTACCAAATCATATTAAAGTCACTTTAATTCTGAAGGAAAGCATCCACAAAGAGTTGAACTAATTGTCTTTAGGTCGTATGTTAAAGCAACGCCAGCTGACTTCCCCGAGCCTCTGATAAGTTGTGCCCCGAGGGCAGTAGACCTTGTCCGAGAGCTTTCGTGGACTTAGTGACAAATCTACTGCTGATGTAGGCGGCAGACAGGCCCATCTGTGTAACATTACAGTGTGATTAAAATGCAACTGTGTCGTTAATCTCTACGCTGTATAAATTAAATATATAATTAAATACGCTCGCTACGTCCTCGTTTGTTTAATGCTGAGCTAATGAAGCCGTGAGGAAATGTTTTTCAAGTGCTGTGCTGTGATCATTCCTTTCGTCGTCATGCGTGTTGGCTGTTGCAGCCTTCTGAAGTACAAACACATCCAAACTATTTCAGATAGATTTCTGCTCCTCGGGAGGCAGAGTACCTGTTGGCATGGACGTGAACATTAGGGATCAGTTGCAGTAACTCATTTCTTGACCTCATTTCTAGGTTGTCTTTTAAAAAAAGGAAGAATTTGGGGTTTACATAAAAGTGCTTATTCTTCGCTTGATGGGCACTGTCTAAAAAAGGCAGATAGATGCAGATCTGTGTTTCCAGGTCACTGGAACCATGTCGCGGCAGGTATTCCGTGAGGCAGCTCTGACCCAACCTCCAGAGCATTTGTGTGTTTTTCTGGGAAGGAGGGGAGTCATGCCAAGGGCAATAAACATGCCACGGGGTATGAGAGGCTCCATGGGGATGGCTGGGCTCAAAAGTTGCAAGCCTAAGATATACCACTTAGTAAATAAACACATTCATAGATGTCTTCTGTTGGTAAATGTGATGCCATGTGAGAAGATTTTCTTGGCTATGGTGTCCCCGGAATGTTTAGCAGAGGGCAGACACAGGTTTATTTAGCTCTTGTATGTGACTCTTACATTTTCTTCATGTTTTCTCCCAAAGGCTGCAGCAGGAGTTCAGCAAAGACTTCTATTGACTTCAGTCATGTTTTTGAAGCAGTCCCCAAACCTCAAGACAAATCCTTATGTTTTGATATATTCCTTTCAAGACGCTCCAGAAAGAAACAGCTTGAAAATGTCTTGGCAGATAAAAATGGGTAGAAATAGGTGAATGAAGGCGTTGTGCTGTGGCAGAGCTGGTCTTCTGTTCAGCAGGCAGTGGTCTTGGAGAGACTGGAACAGATTGCTTGCAGAGGTTGTGGCTGCTCCCTCCCTGGAGGTGTTCAAGGCCAGGTTGGATGAGTAACCAAGTCTGGTTGAGAGGCATCGTTGCCCATGGCAGGGAGGTTGGAATCGATGATCTCTAAGGTCCCTTCCAACCTGAGCTGTTCAATGATCTGAGGAGATAAACACTGTACTGTGTATGCCCTGATCCCAACTCCTTCTGATAGCACCATGTTTTTGCACCACCACGTTTTACAGTGACCCACTTTAAGGCAGAGCAGTGCTGCAAGTGGTGCTCGGAGGAAGGGGAGAATGCTGACTTCCCAGATCCAAAGCACTGACTGGAAAGTTGGCTTTGACTTCAGCACCTGTGATCAGGCCTCTGTGTGTTTAAGCCAGTGCTTGCATCAGTAGACTTGGGACATGAGCTACCTCTGCTTCAAGAGCTGTGTGTACTTGTGTTCACCTCCTGAGTGTATGGGGGGAATGCCTCAATAAGAGTCGGTAAACTTGGACCCTGATTTGCTGCCTAGGCAGTCTGAAAAATGCCACGGCAGGGAGGGCAAGCTGACCAGGTAGGCTTGACTTCATTTCAGCCACAGAGCTTTGGCCAAATCTCATCATCCGTAGCCTTTTTTTCCCCAAGGTTGGAGTAAAAGTAACACTTGTGTAATTCTCACTGCAATTATAACCCCCTCAGGGCAGGGACTGCTTCTTAACCAGCCCAAGGCAGCCCACACTACTTCAGTCTCATGGCAGTAAGAGTTAAACCACGATGAATTTGCCTATTTCCTGATGAGGTGTTGTGACAAAGTTTATTAAATACTGATTTCACACAGGGCTGACTGTCATTAAGGTGGGTTGTGAGGGAGAAGCTGTATTATAATAACAGATAAAAATCCTGAAGCTGGTGTTGTCTTTAAAATTCTACAGCCATGCTGAGCAACAAATAACCCAGTGCTTCACTCCAGCTGAGCTGTTTTCTCAACAGTCTTCTCTTCTCCATGAGGAACTTTTTAAGGTAGATGTTCTTTGCAGGCTGCCTCCAGAATTCATACAAGCAGGAGGTATCCCATGATGTGAAATACAGAGTTTAGCAGGTTACCTGTGTGAGCATCACGCTGGCAGCACACTGTCCCCTCTGTCACACTGCAGTCCAAATTGATGACCTGTGCTTTTCCACAGACAGGAGTTTAATCACTTGTAGACTGGTCCCAGCTGGTTAGATCCCTAAATAGTTGCTTGATGCTCGACTGGAAGTAGAGGGATTCAAAAAGGAAACCTGGGCTTTGCCTGTTGATTAGGATACTGCACTAGCTGAGATGCCAGCCAGACTGTGCACTGGGCATAGCTTCTGGAAGCAAGACAGCATTTGAAGGCTGCACAGACCACAAGTGGAGGCTGTTGGAATAAAACTTGCTCCTCTGTGAGTCCAGAGCATGTAAACAGCTTGTGCAGCACAGATAGCAAACACTAGTGTCTTCAGTCAGTCAGGGTAACACAACACAGGTCTCCTGTTGAAGACAAACAGTCTCATGTTTGAGTTGGAGCCTTCACACGCAGCAGAGTGAAGGTGGAGCGATTCCATGGGCTTCCTGGCAGTTGCCCCTTGATTTTGAGGGCGATGCAAACAAAACCGTTTGGTTTGGGGTATTTAAAACGCTTTGCTTTTGCCTTCTTTCTTTGGTCCAAACCAGAGGGAGGAGTCATGTTGGTTAAGAAGGTGTGGGGAGCTGCTTGTTTGGGGGAGGAACATAAACAATTCCATAGCATTTCAGTGTTTTTTGGTTTGTAACTTCTTTTCAGCACTGGGCCTCCATATATTGAATTTTCCAGTAGGAATTTGTAGTGGTATGCTAGGGTAGGACTGCTGCTATTTGTATTAGATCAGATCATTATTCCTCCCCTTCAGTAGCATTGAGTTTAGCTGTGAATTTAATGCTATACTTACCTACTGTGTTTAGCTCACCAGAGCCATCCCTTGCTCTCGTTTCTAAACTTGGGCTTTACTGTTTAATCTCAGAGTTCCTTAGCTCAACAAACGCATCCTTTTCCTGGTAGTGTTTCATTTGCACAGAAAGACCTGATCAGATGTCCTAAAGATATTTTCTTATCAAGTCACAAAACACTTTCTTAATGAATGAAAGAGGAATGATGCAGCCTTGGCTCTGTGACAAAACATCCCTTAGATTGAAGGTAGTGTCTGGAGCATCAGCCAATGTATTGGGAAGAGCTGGAGTACAAAACACCCTGAGCTGGTTTGTCAGTCTCATGAAACCTCCCTGTGGCTTTCAGAGGGACTTGGGAGGAAAGCAATCCCAGACCTGGTGCTGAGAAAGAAGTGCTGTGAGCTGGCTCTTAGATGTCTGTGCCATGTTGTGGCATTTAAATCTGGGGGTACTAGTGGATGACGAGCTGGACATGAGCCACCAGTATGCACCCCCTAGACTGCATCAAAAGAAGTGTGACCAGAGTTCAAGTTCTGGGTTTCTGCCCCCCTACTCTGCCCTGCTGACACCTTACCTGGAGTTCTGCATCCAGTTCTGGAGAAAACAACACAAGAAGGATGTGGAGCTGTTGGAGCAGGTCCAGAGGAGTCCACACAAATTATCAGAGGGCTGGAGCACTTCTCTGATGAAGTCAGGCTGAAAGCATTGGGGTGTCCAGCCTGAAAAGGAAGAGACTCCAGAGGGACTTTAGTGACCTTCCAACCACTGAAAGGATTCTAAGAAGGCCAGGGAAGAACTGTTTGTAAGGGTAGGAAATGACAGGGCAAGGGGGGAATGATTCAAGCTGGAAAAGGGTAGATTGAAGCTGATTGTGAGGAGAAAGTTGCTAATCTGGGGGCGGTGGATCACTGCAATGGGTTGCCTCTAGAGTTGGAGACTCCGTCGCTAGAGACATTCAAGATCAGACTGGCTGGGGCTCTGAGCAGTCTGTTTCATTGAGAGATGTCCCTGCTTGTTGTAGGGGGGTTGGACTAGGTGACCTTTGGAGGTCTCTTCCCACCCAATACACTGGACAGTGCTATGATTTTCTAATGTAACAGAGCATTTAATTCAGTTGATCTAACAGAAATAGGCATGAACTGTCCTCCTTGTAAAGCACTGGTTTTGAGGGGCTAAATAATTTCCAAGCCTTAGACACAGGGGTTTCATTACACAGACTAGAATTCCTTACATCAGGGTATCAAGCATGGAGCCACCTCACAACGTGGGCTTTACTACAGCCATGGTGTTGACTTCTCCCTGAATGGGAATCTCAAAGTGAAGATCATTTCCCCAGAGCTGAAAACTATTTCTTTGGACTTTAAACACCAGAGTTAAACAGTAGCTCCGTGAGTGCAGTGCATTTATGCAGTAGCTTGATTAACGTACATTTGTAGAAGAAATAGGATTTCTTCCAGTGACTTCACAGTAATAACTGGGAAGAATAAATGTCCTAATTTAATATTTACGTAGGTGTCCTAGTAATAGGCATCCTACGTCCTAATTATATAAGAAAGAAGAGTGTCACTGCTGATGCGAGATCATATAGACTCGCAGTGTAAGAAGCACACGTGGCTCTTCTTCATTTTAGAATCTGTAGTTCTGATAGCTACAAAAGAACCCCATCCTGCACTGACAGATAAATCATAATGAGCTGGTTTCTGTTGTTCACTTTCATATACTAATCTGGAGTTATATTTAGCCTGTTCGTTTATGGGAAAGATCTTGTGAGAGAGGAATGTTAGCGATGCCAGTGTATTTAAATCCAGTAAATCGGAAGGAGCTGGGATCTTTAGCCTGAATGTGCTAGCCCTAACTAGACACGAATTGTTAAGTCGCTCTAAATGACAAAGCTTCGTGCTTTATGGACTCTTCTTTCAGGAGGATTTTTTTAAAAGGCACGCGTGGCTGTCTTCCAGGGTGTAGACTTGAAGCAGCGCAGCCTGTTTAAACGTCCTTTGGTGCCTTTGAAATCTCAGCTAAAGTTTTTATGAAACATAAAGCAGACGGAACGCAATTAATTAGTGCTGTCTCTTATCGTAAGGCAGCAAAGAGCAATTGCTAAATGCTTTTAGAGAGCTGTACCATAATGGGAAATGATTGTTGTTCTTTAATATCGGGCTGACAAATCGGGGGATGCCGTGACTGTGAAGGATGGAGAGCAATCGCACTTTACGGAGGTTGGATTTATGGAACAAGTTTGCTTGTCAGAGCAGACAGGAGAAAGCAACTAAATGGTGTAGAATCTCATGCATTCTGAAAACCATCAGGCTTTTTCCTTTGGGAATTGATGCCTCTGTGTGACTTAGATAAAACTCTCTGGGCGATCTGTTCCAGAGTTCCTTCACACTTATACTGAAGAACTTGTCTGGAGCAACTCTCCTTCAGTTTAAAACCATTTCCCCTCGTCCTATTGCTAGATCCCCTTGTGAAAAGTCCCTCTCCAGCCTTCCTGTCGGTTCCCTTCAGGTATTGGAAGGCACCTATAAGTTCCCCCTGAAATCCTCTCTTCTCTAGGCTGAACAACCCCAGCTTGCTCGGCCTATCCTCATAACAAAGGAGCTCCAGCCCTTGGATCATCTTTGTGGCCTCCTCCAGACTTGCTACCACAGTTCCATGCCCTTCTTGTGTTGGGGACACCAGAATGTCATCCTTTGGCAAGCAACTATGCACTTTGGCAAGGCGTGGAAATAAAACAGATAGTCCCTTCCTCAGGTCTGTCCTGCCCATACCCACTGCCTTGGTTATTTGAATTTCACACCATGTCTGGGTATGGTTTTTATGAAGCAGGGACTGTACGTTGCCTACCCATGGCAGAAAGTAACCTTCCCTGGTGGAGAAGAAGACACTGCGTAGGTGTAAAGCTGCCAGCACCGCAGGCACTAAATGACTTGGGAAGTGACATGCTGGCTGTGTGGGTGGTGGAGGCATGTCTGCAGTGCCATTTGGCAATGTAAAGCACGGGTACAGTTAAAACCTACAGTAAAAGTTGGGGGTTGGTGTAAGATGTGCTTGGTTTCTCTTTTTAATGTCTTGTTTTCATCTCCAGTGCTTTCTGATCCAAAGTGTTGTTGTTTTTCCTTTCTCTCCCCCCTTAGAAGGAACAAGGAGAAGAGAAAATAATTCCCCACCAAATAACGTTTTACATCCAGAAAGATCTGTTTTGTTCTTGCTCTGGCTTCCTGTTTACTTATAAAATAAACATGGGAAATTATCGTGGCAAGTGCAATCCCAGTTTATGTTTCTCAGATGGGTACTGACGGGTTATTTTTGGGTGGTGATGTTGAGAATAAATATTTAAAATGTAGGAATAATTTATTGCGTTAAAAGTTTTATGCTCCTGCTTTTCTTTGCCTTAAGCAGATCTTTTGTACAGGTGGTGCTTGTACCCAGGAGCTGCTGCTTTGGGCTGCTGAAAGGTGGGAGAATCATGATGAGGGAGGGAAAAGCTGATGCTGGTCTTGCTGAAGAAGTTCAGATGAGCTGGTGAATTTGTGTTGCTGACAAGGTTGCTACTTGCTCTTGGTATTACAGTTGCATTTCACGTTGATGCGTTCAGGATGTCAGAGCTATTAAAAGCACTGGGAGCTTAACACAGTCATTCCTTTGTGTGCTGCCTCTAAATCCCAGTATAAACAAAACAGTCAAGCGTCTTCAATGGATGCAGCAGGGTGAGGGCTCTTCCTCAGCCCCATCTCAGTCTCTTCTCTTGCCAAAGGAAGGAGGAAAGTGATCCCAAGAGCTGGTGCAGGGAGGCTCTGGCTGGTACTCTGTGTTGGACCCTGCTGCTCTGAGAAGGCTGATGGGGAGTTGTGTTTGTTGTATTTTCAGACAGAGTCGCATCTTTTTCTGCACATGAAACTATTTATTAAATCTGGTGACTATAACTAGTATTTTAAAGACCATTCTAATAAAAAAGCAGTTTGGGGGTTGTTTTTTGGTAGATAAAACCATCCAAAGGGCTGAGGAGAGGTAGAAACAGAAGGAAACTGGTGGCTGGGATGCTAATGGAGAATTCTTGATGAACACAATGTAATAAGGCCTAAATATCCTGTTCTTAAGGAATTTCATGGGGCATATGTAGATCTGTTGGATTTCAACCCACTGCAGTTACTCTGTTGCTGCAGTTCATCTATGTTTCAAGTATTTTCTCGCTCCAGTGTCAAGTAGGTGGTTACTTTCCTGTGTTCCCCTGTACACTTAACACTCACCTTTCTATTCAAAAGCAGACACTGGGCCATCATTCAATGCACAGCAGTCAGGAACTCTGTTTGAGCCAGTACCTATCGATAGATCTGTTTATTAGTCGACAAATAAACCAGCATTTGAGAAACAACAGTATTTCTGTCTATTCCCTTTCCTCTTCCCTAATTTTTCCAGTGTGCAGTGGAGCTTGTAGGTGTTTATTTCTTTTTTATAGTCTCCTGTTTTTTTTCTTTCAAATGCACATAACTACTTCTTTTTAAAAGAACTGCAAAGGAGGAGAAGTGAAATTGCTTGAGCGTTTGGAGCTTTTATTAACATGCTCCATCCCACAGATGAGAACGCGTCTCCAAGTTCTTGAGTTCAAGTTTTGTCTGGGCATGAGACCAAGGACTGCAAATTTATGTCCAAATCTTATATCTGATCCTATGTTAAACACATCCAGATGGTAGGTGATATTCTAATGTTAACAATCTGCTTCCCCTCCCTCTGCTGCCTTTCCAAGAAGTTGCTGACAAGTCTTTCTGACAGGCTTTTTTAAGTAAATGAGATCGAGTATATTGAAGGTCTTTTATAGCATCAACCCCTGAGAACGTGTAGGCTTTGCACCAGCGCTGCAGAATGTGCGCTTGCTTATGGTCTCTCCCCGCACAAAGCTTGCAGATGGTGCAGACCTGTGCCCTAAACTCCAAGCACCTGGACTGATGGAGCGGGAATTTGCAAGCCCTGTAAATTGCTCCCTGCAGAGAGCATTTGCTTCTCCCTGGTTGCGGTATGAATGCAGAAACATGCTCTTCCTTGCTTGTAGTCCCTGCTTACCGCAGCTACAGCCTCACTGAGCATATAGCTATGCTCAGGCCTTGCCCTTGGAGTTGCAGGCTCAGGAGTATCTGGGGCTGTTGAGTCTGAAGAAGTGAAGGCGTCTGAGGGGCTCTAATAGTAGCCCTCCAGTACCTAAAGGGGGCTACAGGTAACCTGGAGAGGGACTTTTTTGTGATAGGACAATTAGAATGGTTTCAAGCTAAAAGAGGGTAGGTTTAGATTAAATCTTAGGAAGAAATTCTTACTGGTGAGGCTGGTGAGACACTGGTTGCCCAAGGAGGTTGTGGATGCTCCTTGCCTCCAGGGGCAGGTTGGACGGGGCTTTGGGCAACCTGGACTGATGAGAAGTGTCCCTACCCTTGGAAGGGGATTGGAACTAGATGATCTCTGAGGTCCCTTCCAATCTAAGCCATTCTGTGATCAAGATGTTACTTGATGTTACCTGCTTTGCAGATCTCGAGTGAGCAGGGGTGGCTGTGTGTGTTCTGGGGGACTGAGCAAAGCTGGCAGTCAAGGGGGTCATGGATGGCATAGCTGTTGTGCTGTCTTAAGGCTTGCTCTTGTCCTTCCACTGGGTGCATTCTACGTGAAAGGATGCTGTTCATACACTTGCTAATAAGATGTAAGGGTTTAAAGAAATAAATAAATGCTTTCCTGCACGAACCTGTGCCGCTTTTCATACGCTCTGTTGACAAATGCTTTTTCTCCTGTAAACTCCTGCATCTGAATTATGCAGATTAGGTGCTGTTATTGTAGTTCATCCGAAGGATGAGGAAATGAAACGTTTTCCCTTTATGACTAGAACACGAAAGAAACAGAGCTTTTTGACAGAGATAATTTTGTTTATTTTCATCTAATCACAGCCCAGATCTTGCTGCATTTCAGCTCGTTAATCCCCGATGCCTCCAAAGTCCGTATGACACGCTGTATTAGCTTTAGCACTTACCTCCGTCTGGTACTTGGACACAAGTCAGAGGAGCTGCGTTTGAAATGCTTCCCATCAGTGATACCTAGCAGTGCACAGACAGATGCTACCCTTGGTAACATGGGTTTGCTCACTTGGTTTATTCTGCATGTGGGGTATGACGGTCTCCCATCTCACTTCTAATCTGCTGTGCGATTGCAAAGCCTCAGTTGTCCTGAATCTTGCTCTACATCTCCTGTATCCACACTGGGCTGCTTGCTGTGCAAGTCTGCGGGAGTACTTGGTCAAGAAGAAAATGGTGCTTGGGTGGAAGTTAGGCTAGATGGAACTTTAAACCTCTTGCTAACATGCTCCAATTCCCATTACAATTCCATGTCAAGTGTTCAACAGAGCTGCTATCTGATGCCTTCTCAGGGGCAATTACAAGCTGGGTGCAGAGTGGGTTGAGAGTGGCCCTGAAGAGAGACCCTTGGGGTGTTGATTGACGAGAAGCTCAGCATGAGCTGGCAATGTACGCATGTAGCTCAGAGGGCCAACCGTATCCTTGGATGCATCAAGAGAATTATGCCAGCAGAGCAAGAGAGTTGATTCTCCCGATTCACTCTGCTCTTGTGAGACCCCACCTTGAGTATTGCATCTACTTTTGGTGTCCCAAATGTAAGAAGGATATAGAATGGCTGGAGCAAGTGCAGAAGAGACCATAAAGATGATCCAAGGGCTTGGAGCACCTTTGCTGTGAGGACAGGTTGAGAGAGCTAGGGTTGTTCAGCCTAGAAAAAAGATGATTCTTGGGGGGGGACCTTGTAGCTGCTTTCCAAGACCTGAAGAGAGCCTACAGGAAGGCTGAAGAGGAACTGTTGATAAGGGGATCTAGCGATGGAGTAAGATGAAGTGGCCTATTTACCTGCTGTGTGAGCCTAGGGAGCTGTGAAGTGAAGGTGGTCCCTTTCAGGGTAGCTGTTATCTATCTTTTTGAAAGAAGCAGGTGAAGGAGTGCTGGTGAACAAGTCCTCCAAAGGAACACTTGTAGTGTAGTAAAATTTGGTCTGTTTCTTGTAGGTTTAGAATTCTTAAGGAACTTCACAGAGATGTTTAGAAGTGTTTAAAATTACTCAAGTTATGATGGCACTTGCATACCACGGGATCTGACTTGAACTTTACCAGTAGCGATGCCTGCAAGTCTGCAGACGATGTTCACAGCTGTCGGGCTGTTTCCAGAAATGACTCTGGCTAGGTCAAAAGTATCCATCCAACTGGAGAACCAAATGCTGACATGCCAGGAGCAGAGCTCAGCAGCTCTTCTGGATATACTGCAACTTGGCAGGACTTGCTGACCCATTTCAGGTATGCAGCAGCTCTCGAACAGTTGCTGTAACAGATGCGTTCCCCACTCAGAGTGTAGAATGTGCTTTTATAATCCCAAGGTGTAGGTATTTTCACACACCAAACCAAGTTGGTTTGAATTTGGCAATGTGTTCTGCATACACAACTAAACAATCACCCTGTGGGGTAATACTGTCGGTATTACCAGGTGAGACCTGGGCTAGAACTCTACTTGATGCTTTCATGATGAAGATTATTCTGCCCCTCTATTGTGCCCTGGTGAGACCTCCACTGGAGGGCTGGGTCCAGATCTGGAACCCCAACACAAAAAGGATGTGGAGCTGTTGAAACAGGTCCAGAGGAGACCATGAAGATGATCAGAGGGCTGGAGCACCTCTCTGATGGAAACAGGCTGAAAGAGTTGGGATTGTTCAGTCTGAAGAGGAGGAGACTCTTGGGGGACCTTATAGCAACCTTCCAGTCCTTAAAAGGGGCCTGTAAGAAGGCTGGGGCAGAACTGTTCACAAGGGTCAGTAGGATGAAGGGGAATGGTTTAAAGTTGGAGAAGGGTAGATTAAGGCTGGACATGAGGAAGAAATTGTTTAATGTGAGGGTGCTGGATCACTGGAACAGGTTGCCTAGACAGGTGGTGGAGGCACCATCCCTGGAGACATTGAAGGTCAGGCTGGCTGGGGCTCTGAGCAATCTGTTGTGGTTCAGTGACTGTAGACGATATATAACACCAAGCAACTGCAGTCTGCAGAGCTATGCGAGAAGATCCTGAGCTCCTGAGAAGGTAGCTCCCTTTTGTCAGTTCCCTGTAGGCGCTTCAGTTCGCAGCCTTCTGTCTAATTGTCCTTCCTTTAACTTCAAGCCGTTAATTTAGCAGGTTTTTCATCACTCCATTTGTCTCCCTGAACAGAGATAAAGATAAATTCAGTCGAGGTACGAGTGCAACAAGCTGCACGTACATCGTGTGGATGGACAGTAATTTATTTGCCCGTTTGATGGCAGGAGAGAGGGTCAGGGAAGGGCCAGCAAAAGATGATCTAAAATTACATTTTATCTCCTTTTCCCC